>JAWPHD010001611.1:0-306218 GCA_037043455.1 Cyrtodaria siliqua
CTGTCCTGCATACCCATCAATAATCAACCGTCCTGCATACCTGTCAATAATCATCTGTCCTGCATACCAGTCACTAATCAACTGACCTGCATACCTGTCAATAATCATCTGTCCTGCAAACCAGTCATTAATCATCTGTTCTGCATACCAGTCAATAATCAGCTGACCTGCATACCTGTCAATAATCAACTGATCTGCAAACCTGTCAATAATCAACTGTCCTGCATACCTGTCAATAATCATCTGTCCAGCGTACATGTCAATAATCATCTGTCCTGCATACCTGTCAATAATCATCTGTCCTGCATACCAGTCAATAATCATCTGTCCTGCATACCAGTCAATAATCATCTGTCCTGCATACCAGTCAATAAACATCTGTCCTGCATACATGTCAATAATCATCTGTCCTGCATACCTGTCAATAATCATCTGTCCAGCATACCTGTCAATAATCATCTATCCTACTTACCAGTCAATAATCAGTCAATAATCATCTGTCCTGAATACCAGTCAACAGTCATCTGTCCTGCATACCAGTCAATAATCATCTAACCTGCATACCAGTCAATAATCAGTCAATAATCATCTGTCGTGCTAACCTGTCAATACTCGTCTGTTCTGCATACCAGTCAATACTCGTCTGTCCTGCATACCAGTCAATAATCATCTGTCCTGCATACCAGTCAATAATCATCTGTCCAGCATACATGTCAATCAACTGAACTGCATACCAGTCAATAATCATTTGTCGTGCATACCAGTCAATACAATAATCATCTGTTCTGTGTACCTGTCAATAATCATCTGTCCTGCATACTAGTCAATATTCATCTGTCCTGAATACCAGCCGATAATCATAGGTCCTGCATACCTGTCCATTATCACCTGTCCTGCATACCTGTCAATAATCATCTGACCTGCATACCAGTCAATAATCAACTGTCCCGCATACCTGTCAATACTCATCTGTCCTGCATACCTGTCAATAATCACCTGTCCAGCATACATGTCAATCATCTGTCCTGCATACCAGTCAATAATCATCTGTCCTGCATACCAGTCAATAATCATCTGTCCTGCAAACCTGTCCATAATCACTTGTAGAGCACACATGTCAATAATCATCTGTCCTGCATACCAGTCAATAATCAACTGTCCTGCATACCTGTCAGTAATCATCTGTCCTGCATACCCGTCAAATAATCAACCGTCCTGCATACCTGTCAATAATCATCTGTCCTGCATACCAGTCAATAATCAACTGACCTGCATACCTGTCGATAATTATTTGTCCTGCATACCTGTCAATAATCATCTGTCCAGCATACATGTCAATAATCATCTGTCCTGCATACCTTTCAATAATCATCTTTCCCGCATACCAGTCAATAATCATCTGTCCTGCATACCTGCTTACTTCATACAGTAGCACATAATCTCGGAAGATTTCATATAGTAGAACGTAATCTCAGAAACCTTTATATAAATAGAACATAATCTCAAAATAATTTATATAGTAGAACTTAATATCAGAAAACGTATCAAAGTAGAAAATTATCTCAGAACCCTTATTATAGTAGAACATTATCTCAGAAGTCTTTATATAGTAGAACATAATCTCACAAGACTTTATATAATAGAATATAATCTTAGAATAATTTATATAGTAGAATTTAATATCAGAAAATGAAACAAAGTAGAAAATTATCTCAGAACCCTTATTATAGTAGAACATTATCTCAGAAGTCTTTATATAGTAGAACATAATCTCACAAGACTTTATATAATAGAATATTATCTCAGAATAATTTATATAGTAGAACAAAATCCTAGAATAATTTATAATAATTTTTAGAACATTTAATGTGATTTATTGATTAGAGTTTAATTTAAAATATAAAGGGTTTATGTGAAATGTATAACAATTTCCAATATACTATTTCTCTTAATAGTTGATGACCTGATACAAAACACAAATCTCCAGGTGATAGTTTACAGTGGTCAGCTAGATCTTATAGTGGACACAGTAGGTATGTACAGAATACATGTCAGCAGGTGAAAGTTTAAAGTGTTCAGCTAGATCTTATAGTGGACACAGTAGATATGTACAGAATACATGTCAGCAGGTGATAGTTTACAGTAGTCAGCTAGATCTTATAGTGGACATGGTATGTGTGTATAGAATACAGGTCAGCAGGTGATATTTTACTGTGGTCAGATAGATCTTATAGTGGACAGAGTAGGTATGTACAGAATATGGGTCAGCAAGTGATAGTTTATGGTGGTCAGCTAAATCTTATAGTGGACATAGTAGGTATGTACAGAATACAGGTCAGCAGGTGATAGTATATGGTGGTCAGCTAGATCTTATAGTGGACACAGTATGCAGGTAAGCAGGTGATAGTTTACAGTGGTCAGCTAGATCTTATAGTGGACACAGTAGGTGTGTATAGAATACAGGTCAGCAGGTGATAGTTTACTGTGGTCAGCTAGATCTTATAGTGGACAGAGTAGGTATGTACAGAATATGAATCAGCAAGTGATAGTTAATGGTGGTCAGCTAGATCTTATAGTAGACATAGTAGGTATGTACAGAATACAGGTCAGCAGCTGATAGTTTACAGTGGTCAGCTAGATCTTATAGTGGACACAGTAGGTATGTATAGAATACAGGTCAGCAGGGGATAGTTTACAGTGTTCAGCTAGATCTTATAGTGGACACAGTGGGTATGTCAGCAGATGATAGTTTATGGTGGTCATCTAGATCTTATAGTGGACATAGTAGATATTTACAGAATACTAGTCAGCAGGTGATAGTTTGCGGTGGTCAGCTAGATCTTATAGTGGACACAGTAGGTATATACAGAATACAGGTCAGCAGGTAATAGTTTATAGTGGTCAGGTAGATCTTATAGTGGACACAGTATATATGTACAGAATACGATTCAGCAGGTGATAGTTTACAGTGGTCATCTAGATCTTATAGTGGACATAGTAGGTATGTACAGAATACAGGTCAGCAGGTGATAGTTTACAGTGGTCAGCTAAATCTTATTGTGGACACAGTATATATGTACAGAATACGATTCAGCAGGTGATAGTTTACAGTGGTCATCCAGATCTTATAGTGGACACAGTAGGTATGTGCAGAATACATGTACAGAATAGGATTCAGCAGGTGATAGTTTACAGTGGTCATCTAGATCTTATAGTGGACACAGTAGGTATGTACAGAATACAGGTCAGCAGGTGATAATTTACAGTGGTCAGCTAAATCTTATTGTGGACACAGTATATATGTACAGAATACGATTCAGCAGGTGATAGTTTACAGTGGTCACCCAGATCTTATAGTGGACACAGTAGGTATGTGCAGAATACATGTACAGAATAGGATTCAGCAGGTGATAGTTTACAGTGGTCATCTAGATCTTATAGTGGACACAGTAGGTATGTACAGAATATGGGTCAGCAGGTGATAGTTTATGGTGGTCAGGTAGATCTTATAGTGGACACCGAAGGTATGTACAGAATACAGGTCAGCAGGTGATAGTTTATGGTGGTCAGCTAGATCTTATAGTGGACACAGTAGATATGTAAAGAAAATGGGTCAGCAGGTGATAGTTAACGGTGGTCAGCTAGATCTTATAGTGGACACAGTAGGTGTGTAGAGAATACAGGTCAGCAGGTGATAGTTTACTGTAGTTTTGTTAATATTGCATACTGTAGTAGTGTTATCATTACTTACTGTAGTTGTGTTGTCATTTCTTACTGTAGTTGTGTCATCATTACTTACAGAAGTTGTGTTATCATTACTTACTGTAGTTGTGTTACCATTACTGACTGTAGTTATGTTATCATTACTTACTGAAGTTGTGTTATCATTACTTACTGTAGTTATGTTAACATTAATTACTATAGTTGTGTTATCATTAATTACTGTAGTTATGTTATCATTACTTACTATAGTTGTGTTATCATTACTTACTGTAGTTATGTTAGCATTACTTACTATAGTTGTGTTGTCATTAATTACTGTAGTTATGTTATCATTAATTACTGAAGTTGTGTTATCACCATTTACTGTAGTTATGTTATCATTAATTACTGAAGTTATGTTATCACTACTTACTGTAGTTATGTCAACATTAATTACTGTAGTTATGTTATCATTAATTACTGTAGTTGTGTTATCATTACTTACTGTAATTGTGTTATCATTTTTAGCTCGACTGATCATAGATCAGCAGAGCTTATGCCGTGGTGCGGCGTCCGTCGTCCGTCTGTCCGTCTGTCCGTAAACTTTTTTTTGTAGCGACTACTCCTCTGAAACTACTGAATGGATTTTCATGAAACTTTACAGAAATGTTGCCCATGAAGTCTAGTTGATCCTAGCAAAAATTCATGTTGATGTGAAATCCAAGATGGCCGCCAGATCTAAAAATAGGTTTTTAAAAAAGAAGTTTGTAGCGACTACTTCTTGAAAACTATAAGTGATATTGATATGGGACTTTTTCTGAAATGATCAGCATGACATGATGGTTATCAGAGTCAAACATTATTTTGATTCGATGTTAAACATGGCTGTCAGCGGCCATCTTTGTTTACATAGAGTTCTATAAGGAAAACTTGTAGCGACTATTCCTCTGAAACTACTTGACGGATTTTCATGAAACTTCACAGGAATGTTGCTCTTGATGTCTAATTGATCCTAGCAAAATTTCAGGTCGGCCGGAAATTCAAGATGGCCGCCACGGCTAAAATTAATTTTTCAAAGAACAAGTCTGTAGCGACTACTTCCTGAAATCAAAATCAATCAGTAGAGCTTCAAGGTCATTGACCTCTTGTTAATTATTGTAGTTGTGTTGTCATTACATACTGTAGTTGTGTTATCACTAATTACTGTAGTTATGTTATCATTAATTACTGTAGTTGTGTTATCATTATTTACTGTAGTTGTTTTGTCATTAATTGCTGTAGTTGTGTTATGATTACTTATTGTAGGTTTGTTATCATTACTTACTGCAGTTGTGTTATCATTACTTACTGTAGTGTTATTATTTCTTAATGTAGTTATGTTATCATTACTTACTGTAGTTGTGTGATAACCATTACTGCATGATTGTGAGTGTGGATAATGCTGAGTAAACCATTGCTGCATGATTGGGAGTGTGGATAATGGCTTTTATCTAGCATTATCCACACACAAACAATCATGCAGTAATGGTTTATCTAGCATTATCCACATTCCCAATATGCAGTATTGTTTTGTCTAGCATTACTCTCTGTGGGATTGGTAGTGTGGGTAATGTTACATAAACCATTACTGCATGATTGGGAATGTAGGTAATACAGAATAAAGCATTACTGCATGATTGAGAGTGTGGGTAATGCTGAATAAACCATTACTTCTGGATTAGGATTGGGTGTAATGCTGAATAAACCATTACTGCATGATTGCAAGTGTGAATAATGCTGAATAAACGATTACTGTGTGATTGGGAGTGTGGGTAATGCTAGATGAACCATTACTGTATGATTGGAAGTGTGGGTAATGTTAGATAAACCATTACTGCAGAATTGGGAATGTGGATAATGCTAGAAAAACCATTACTGTATGATTGGAAGTGTGGGTAATGCTAGATAAACCATTACTGCAGAATTGGGTGTGTGAGTTATGCTGAATAAACCATTACTGCATGATTCGGAGTGTGGGTAATGCTGAATAAACCATTACTGCATGATTTGGAGTGTGTGTAATGTTGAATTAACCATTACTGCTTGATCGGGAGTGTGGGTAATGCTAGATAAACCATTACTGCAGGATTAGGAGTGTGTGTAATGCTGAATAAACTATTACTGCATGATTGCAAGTGTGAATAATGCTGAATAAACGATTACTGTGTGATTGAGAATGTGGGTAATGCTGAATAAACCATTACTGCTGGAATGAGAGTGTGGGTAATGCTGAATAAACCATTACTGCATGATTGGGAATGTGGATAATGCTAGAAAAACCATTACTGTATGATTGGAAGTGTGGGTAATGCTAGATAAACCATTACTGCAGAATTGGGTGTGTGAGTTATGCTGAATAAACCATTACTGCATGATTCGGAGTGTGGGTAATGCTGAATAAACCATTATTGCATGATTTGGAGTGTGGGTAATGTTGAATTAACCATTACTGCTTGATTGGGAGTGTGGGTAATGCTAGATAAACCATTACTGCATGATTGGGAGTGTTGGTAATGCTGAATAAACCATTACTTCAGGATTGGGAGTGTGTGTAATGCTGAATAAACCATTACTGCATGATTGAGAGTATGGGTAATGCTGAATAAACTTTTACTGCAGGATTGGGAGTGTGGGTAATGCTGAATAAACCATTATTTCCAGATTGGGAGTGTGGGTAATGCTGAATAAACCATTACTGCAGGTTTGGGAGTGGGTAATGCTGAATAAACCATTACTTCTGGATTGAGCATGTGGGTAATGCTGAATAAACCATTACTGCAGGATTGGGAGTGGGTAATGCTGAATAAACCATTACTTCTGGATTTGGTGTGTGGGTAATGCTAGATAAACCATTACTGCATGATTGGGAGTGTGGGTAATGCTAGATAAACCATTACTGCATTATGAGGAATGTGGATAATGCTAGATAAACCATTATTGCATGATTGGGAGTGTGGGTAGTGCTAGATAAACCATTACTGCATTATTAGGAATGTGGATAATGCTAGATAAACCATTACTGCATGATTGGGAGTGTGGGTAGTGCTAGATAAACCATTACTGCATTATTAGGAATGTGGATAATGCTAGATAAACCATTATTGCATGATTGGGAGTGTGGGTAGTGCTAGATAAACCATTACTGCATTATTAGGAATGTGGATAATGCTAGATAAACCATTACTGCGTGATTGGGAGTGTGGGTAATGCTGCAAAAAAACAGTACTTCTGGATTGTGAGTGGTAATGTTGAATAAACCATTGATATATGATTGGGAGTGTGGGTAATGCTAAATAAACCATTACTGCAGGATTGGGAGTGTGGGTTATGCTATATAAACCATTACTGCATGATTGGGTGGGTGGGTTATGCTATATAAACCATTACTGCATGATTGGATGGGTGGGTTATGCTATATAAACCATTACTGCATGATTGGGACTGTGGATAATGCTAGATAAACCATTACTGCATGATTGGAAATGTGGATAATTCTAGATAAACCATTGCTGCATGATTGGTAGTGTGGTTAATGCTAGATAAAAGCCATTACTGCATTATTTGGAGTGTGGGTAATGATTGGGAATGTGAGTAATGCTAGATAAACCATTCTTGCATACCGTCAAGGATATCCGTCATTTTACCGGGGCTAGATATTTCCATCTCACCCTAGGGTCGAGATAAAATTCACGCACACCAACATCCGGTATGCAGGAAAACATGCAAAATGTTAGTAGCTGGCGGCGGCAACTCACAACATGTCTCTGATATGAAAGAAAAAGAATCTATCATGGTATTCGGTTCAGATAGGGAATTCCAACCCTCGGTATAAGTGTTTTAATCAGAATCGAGGCTCTGCTGAATAAACCATTACTGCAGGATTGAGATTTGGGGTAATGCTGAATAAACCATTACTGGGTGATTGGGAGTGTGAGTCATGCTGAATAAACCATTATTGCATGATTGGGTGTGTGGGTAATGCTATATAAACAATTACTGCATGATTGGGAGTGTGGGTAATGCTGAATAAACCATTACTGCATGAATGGGAGTGTGGATAATGCTGAATAAACCATTGCTGTATGTTTGGGAGTGTGGGTAATACTGAGTAAACCATTACTGCATTATTGGGAGTGGTTAATGCTGAATAAACAATTACTTCTGGATTGGGAGTGTGGGTAATGCTGAATAAACCATTACTGCATGATTGGGAGTGTGGGTAATGCTGAATAAACCATTACTGCAGGATTGGGTGTGAGTAATGCTGAATAAACCATTACTTCTGGATTGGAAGTGTGGGTAATGCTGAATAAACCATTACTGCATGATTGGGAGTGTGGGTAATGCTGAATAAACCATTACTTCTGGATTGGAAGTGTGGGTAATGCTGAATAAACCATTACTGCATGATTGGGAGTGTGGGTAATGCTGAATAAACCATTACTTCTGGATTGG
Source organism: Cyrtodaria siliqua (assembly GCA_037043455.1). Lineage (NCBI taxonomy): Eukaryota > Metazoa > Mollusca > Bivalvia > Adapedonta > Hiatellidae > Cyrtodaria > Cyrtodaria siliqua. Next base: position 8,197 of record JAWPHD010001611.1, read on the forward strand.
GAGTGTGGTTAATGCTGAATAAACCATTACTGTATGATTGGGTGTGTGAGTAATGTTGAATACACCATTACTGCAGGATTTGGAGTGGATAATGCTGAATTACTGTATGATTGGGTGTGTGGGTAATGCTGAATAAACCATTACTGTATGATTGGGTGTGTGAGTAATGTTAAATAAACCATTACTGCAGGATTGGGTGTGGGTAATGCTGAATAAACCATCACAGATTGAGAGTCTGGGTAATGCTGAATAAACCATTACTGCATGATTGGGTGTGTGGGTAATGCTATGTAAACCATTGTTGAATGATTGGGAGTGTGGATAATGCTAAATAAACCATTACTGCATGAATGGGAGTGTGGATAATACTGAATAAACTATCACTGCATGAATGGGAGTGTGGATTGGTTGAATTGGATTTTATAGTCGCACCAACAGCTAAGGTCATATGGCGACTTTCCAGCTTCCATTGGTGGAGGAAGACCCCAGATGCCCCTCCGGGCAATTTTCGTGCACGGGCGGGCACCTAGGTAGAACCACCGACGTTCCGTAAGCCAGCTGGATAGCTTCCTCACATAAAGATTCCTAGGCCTCTGAGGGATCATCCTACAGCGGTGAGGGGCAAGTGATTGCAAGTCAGAGACGTTAACCACTCGGCCACGGACGCCCCGGGAGTGTGGATAATGCTGAATAAACCATTACTGCTTGATTGGGAGTGGGTAATGCTGAATAAACCATTAATGCATAATTGTGAGTGTGGGTAATGCTGAATAAACCATTACTGCATGATTGGGAGTGTTGGTAATGCTGAATAAACCATAACTGCATGATTGGGAGTGAGTAATGCTGAATAAACCATTACTGCATACTTGTGAGTGTGGGTAATGCTAAATAATCCATTACTGCATGATTGGGAGTGGGTAATGCTGAATAAACCATTACTGCATAATTGTGAGTGTGGGTAATGCTGAATAAACCATTACTGCATGATTGGGAGTGTTGGTGATGCTGAATAAACCATTACTGCATGATTGGGAGTGAGTAATGCTGAATAAACCATTACTTCTGGATTGGGAGTGTGGGTAATGCTGAATAAACCATTACTGCATGATTGGTAGTGTGGATTATGCGGAATAAACCATTACTGTATGATTGGTAGTGTGGGTAATGCTGAATAAACCATTACTGCATGATTGGGAGTGGGTAATGCTGAATAAACCATTACTGCATAATTGTGAGTGTGGGTAATGCTGAATAAACCATTACTGCATGATTGGGAGTGTTGGTAATGCTGAATAAACCATTACTGCATGATTGGGAGTGAGCAATGCTGAATAAACCATTACTTTTGGATTGGGAGTGTGGGTAATGCTGAATAAACAATTACTGCATGATTGGGAGTGTGTGTAATGCAGAATAAACCGTTAATGCATGATCGGTAGTGTGGGTAATGCGGAATAAACCATTACTGTATGATCGGTAGTGTGGGTAATGCTGAATAAACCATTAATGCATGATTGGGAGTGTAGGTAATGCTATGTAAACCATTACTAACTAGATCCAGTTGACAGTATTTAAACAGTTTGAAAGTCTTGGTTGAGTTATGACCAATAGCTCTCCCTATATCCTCCAGGTACAGAACAGTGGGTATACACAATGGAGATTGCTGACAAATTCAGAGGCTCTTCTAGGAAACCCATACTTCACCCTATTACAAAATTAACATCAGGCTTTGTGCAGAAAGCAGATAATTTTTCATTCTACTGGGTGCTTGATGCAGGACATATGGTAGGCTGGAGATTGTTTTTTAAATATGATGAATTAACTTTGAACATCAACATAGGTTAAATACTAACAAAATTTGATAATTTCAGATATTTAAGCAATACAGTTGACATTATGGACTAAGGTAAAGTTGATTGTATTTAATGATTTCACCCTAATTAGGGCTCTACATATTACTTAACATTAACAAAACATTCATTTGGCATCATGTTAAGATTTAGTGCCAAATTTCCCATAAATTAACCATTTGGCAATTTTCTATCAGTAGTTTTACCTTGTTTCTCTTACAAATGTATTAAACTATATAAACTACTGGTAATCAATGAGAACTTGTTCTTCAGATTCCTGCTGACCAGGGAGAGACAGCGCTAAAGATGCTACAAATGATCATATATTAATCCTGAAGTCATAGGGACAGCACCAGTGACACTGTCATTTACCAACAGTGTTGACCACATTCATATAATTCTCAGACTAGCTATTAAAAAAAAATGCAAGATATATATCACAACATACTGTTATAGGGAAATTTCTCAAATTACAGTGTAATGTCCAGTAATTTCCTACATGTTTTAAGCATCATAAGCATGGTACTTGGGAAGACCTTTATCAAGTGTTTATACTTTTTGTATGTCATATGCAACCTTTATAAAGTTTTTATACTTTTCAAGTGTCATGTACGTCCTTGATCAAGTTTTTGTACTTTTTAAATGCCATATGCAATCTTTATCAAGTTTGTATACTTTTCTTTATCAAGTTTGTATACTTTAAGCTCACCTGAGCCAAATGCTCAAAGTGAGCACCTGAACCGCATGCTCAAAGGGAGCTATTGTGACTGCATATTGTCCGTCGTTTGTCATCTTTTGCTAAATTAAATGACTTTTCATCAACCGCTTAAATGATTTTGATCAAACTTTACATGGGTGATGCTTAGGTGGCTTTCAATTTTAGCTCTACTGGCTGAATGGGATGGCGAGTTGTCCGTCGTCGTCCGTTAACTTTTGGCTTGTGAACACTCTAGGGCCTTCATTATTAATCAGATCTTTACGAAACTTTGTCAATGTCTTTTTATTAATGAAAGCTTGGACAAGTTCGAAAACCAGCCAGATCGGATTAGTTTCCTGGAGTTATGGCCGTTGTTTTGCTGAAAAATGCCATATTAAGCCTTGCCTTCCTTGTGACCACTCTAGCACCTTATTTATTATTTGATCTTTAGCAAACTTGCACAGTTTGTTAATAGCAATAAAAGGGCGGACAAGTTCGAAAACCAGCCAGATCGGATCAGTAACACGGGAGTTATGGCCCTTGATTTGCTAAAAAATGCCATATTCTGCCTTGTGAACACTTTAGCACCTTCATTTATTATTTGATCATTTATTGTTTGATCTTTACCAAACTTGCACAGATTGTTAATAACAATAAAAGCTCACACAAGTTCAAAAATCAGCCAGATCAGATCAGTAACACTGGAGTTATGGCCCTTGATTTGCTGAAAAATGCCATATTCTGCCTTGTGAATGCTCTAGCACCTTTATTTACTATTTGATCTTTACCAAACTTTACCAGGGTCTTTATATGAATGAAAGCTCGGAAAAGTTCGAAAAACAGCCAGATCGGATTAGTTTCACCGGAGTTGTGGCCCTTGATTTGCTGAAAAATGCCATATTCTGCCTTGTGAACATTCTAGCACCTTCATTTATTATTTGATCTTTACCAAACTTGCACAGATTGTTAATATCAATGAAAGCTCGGACAAGTTTGAAAACCCAGCGAGATCGGATTTGTAACACAAGAGTTATAGACCTTGATTTAGTTAAAAATGCTGTATTTTGCCTCGTTAAGATGATAGGGCTTTCATTTTTCATCCGATCGTTGCCAAACTTTATTAGGTTGCTAATATCAATGAAAGCTTGGACAAGTTTGACAACCAGCCAAATTGGATAAGTTATACCAGAGTTATGGCCCTTGATTTAGTTAAAAATGCTGTATTTTGCCTTGTTAAGACAATAGGGCCTTCATTTGGCCGGATTTCAACAAAAGTTTGCAGGGATGATCAGTACTAAGCCTAGTTGTGCATATCGTCACCGTGTTCCGATTGAAGGTTTTAGTACACTCACTTTGTCCGGACTAGTTCTCCTGAACCCCTGGCATATTTCAACGAAACTTTGCAGGGATGATCAGTACCAAGCCTAGTTGTTCATATCATCACTGTGTTCCGACTGTAAGAATTTTGGCAGAGTTATGGTCCTTTATAGGTTTTACTAGACTAGTTTTCCTGAACCTCTGGCTGGATTCACTTTGCAGGAATGATCAGTAAAAAGTCTAGTTGTGCATATCGATGACTTGTTCCCCACCACAGAGTCCATATAGCCAGTAAAGCGATACAGGGCCTCTTGGGCCTCTTGTGTTAAAATTAGGTCAACGTGACAAGACGGCCGCCATAACCATAAAAGTTGAAACCTTAACAGTTTTTCTTTTCAAGAACCACTGAACTGATTTCAACAGATTTTCTTCATTAAAGATGCAAACTCCTAGGTTAGCAAGTTTATTCAAATACAGTTCCCAGGGTAAAAAATAGCCATGCCCCAGAGGTCCAAAGTGTGTATAGTGATTTTTCATATGTTACATAGAATTATACAATCTAACCTGTCTTAAGAGACCGCCTTGAGGAGTCAGAAAATATGGTCTCTTAAGACAGATGTCTTTTAAAATGAGGATTGACAAAAAAAAGAGTTTAAAAAGGAGTACATAATAAATGATTATATACATGCATAATATCTATAAAAGTTGATAAGTTCATCTGACATTGTTTTAAATGCAATACTGTAAGAAATGATTATTTAGCATAGTCAAAATTTAGCGCAGTAGACCATTTTCGATGGTTTCGGGCATATTAGCGCAATGATGAATTAGCGGTCGGCGATAGACTCCATTTTGATTTAGGGCTCTCGCTTGCTCCGCAGAATTTCGGCAATTTCCGATTATTCCCTGATCGGTCATCATCGACGCAGCAGTTTCGATTACTTTTATTTGTTTATCCTGCCTTAAGGCTGTCAACAAAATTGTTTTGTATAATGGCGTTTCCATTTCTGAGTGAACACATATTACAAACACGGCAATCCATTGAAAATATGATTTAGACATTGTGAAAAATGTTGCCGGAACAGTAATTAACACGTCCCGAAAACTGTTACTAGTGTCTATTGATAAAACGTTGTTGGCGAGTTAATCAGATAATAACCACAAAAATTTCCGACAAAATAACAGTACACCGACGACTAATTTATGTAATGCGCTAAAGCTTTATACAATTAATTTAAGTGTGACATTATGTAATAGATAGAGTCTGGTCTCAGCGAGTTGGTTTATTTAAACACCGTGATGGGCGTAGCAATGTCAGATGAACTCTATCTTTTTTGTAGCATGGTGTACTTAGAAACACTGTGACGTCATATTGACCGTACTCTAAATTCCAATATCCGGTAGTTGTAGTATGGTATAGCCACGCCCCTTTAGTTACCCTAAATTAAACGATTTAATGCTCTGCATTCATCAAAGGAAATTTCACCGACCATGCTACAAATTCTTTTGTTAACTTCAGTTTATATTGAACGAGTACTCTTCTATATATTATATACTAATCTAAAGAACTGCGAACTAAGTATAATCATTCACAGAGAAAATGGATGACATTTGGTAAGAAAATCGTTCTGTTTTTAGTGGACATCTTGAGTGCACGGACAACATCTGCTAATAGCGCTAAAATAAGATGTCCACTAAATAATCATTTCTTACCATATTGTGGTGTTTAATAAAGCACTCGAGCCATCTGTTCGAAGCAGTAAATCTTTGTTTATTTTATTCCAAGGCATATTTCCTTGCTTGATCTTGTTATGGATTTAGCAAATACGAATACAACCATCATTATGTGTTTCACATTCAATTTCAATGTGCGTATGCACTAAACTACCAATTATATGTACGATTTAATTATTGTTATTGAACTAGTTTGGTCTGGAAAACTTGGCGACTCGGTTAGTTTTGTTGTATAAATACTGAAAAGGGGATCCCTTGGAAGCAACAAACACAAACAAGAGATAAAAGTAGCCGACTCAGTTGTATTGAGTCTGTTATTGAGAGGTAAAGTGCAACACCTCTCATGCCCACTAGCACCCGCTTAAGCGATATTCTACTTTTAAGTCCACGAAGATTGGGCTTGATGTCCCAAAGGACTTTGTAGTCGGGGCGACTTTTTTACGTGTAAGTCAATAATAGTAATTCATGGCTGTTATAAATTCTTGTTTTGCGATAGACGTAAACTTTTTTAAATTATATGTACAGCTGTTACCAATATAATCCTGATTGTGTTGCCTGTTTAGCATGGCAAACACTTAGGAATCCCTTTGTCTGTCGTCCGTCGTCATCGCCCGTCCATCTATAACACTTTAATCTGCAACCTAACCTTGGCCATAACTTGAAAAGTATTTGAAATATATTCATAAAACTGAACACATCTTCATCTTCATCACATCTCAAGGAATGTTGTTACACAGGTTATGCCCCTTTTCATAAGACTTTAACCTGCAACCTAGTCAAGCTCATAACTGGCTATAACTTGAACATATTTGACCTGTGTTCATAAAACTTCACACACAATATTTTCATCTTTACTCAGAAATGTTGTTACCCAGGTCCAGTAACTCTGACTTTCATTTCAGCAAAGTTATGTCCCTTTTAATAAATTTAACCTACAGCCTTACCTAGCTAATAACTTGGCAAAATATTGACCTATGTTCATGAAACGATTATATTGTATGCCTGATCAACTGCAGTGTCTTCGCTTAAAAACGCACCCTGTAGATTCTGTAGCTCGAATGTATTTTTGAGCATTTCCTGATAACTTTGTATATCCCTTGGAATTACCTTCCGCCAATTACACCGTAAATTTTAGACAAATCGTTTTTATTTGAGTAACAGTTTACATCAAAAATAGGTACATTAATACTACATATAATTGGCCTATGCCTCGATACATTCAAGCAATGGACATCTACAATTTCGCACTGCTGTATGCAGTAAAAAAAATATTCTAACGGCTGCATAATATAATCAAGGATTGATTCACAGCTTTCATCGTGCGATACAAAGGTAGATTTTGCACCAGTGCATAAATCTAAGGTATTCGCAGCGATCAAGTTAGTATCAACTAAAAATTGTTGCAAGTACCGCTCCCTACTATACTGAAAGGAAAAAGAAACGCATAATTGGTATTTCCGCTATATATTGTATATTAGACGACATTAGGCCTGTCCTTTCGGAAAGGTTTAAACAGCACCGAACACACCAATGGTTACCTCTTTAAAGTGTCATTATCGTCAAAATGCGCATTTGGCTCAAGCAGGTAAGCAAACTAAGGCTTTAAACATTGCAATCTCTTAACATTAAACACAATACTGCTTGACTTTTTCAAGCGAAACTTCAGCATTTATGAACTGCGTGTAACAAAGTATACTTTGATTAAAAGGTCTACTATATGACAAGAGTTGTCCTTTCTGTAATTAGTTGTAGCCCCTTTTTGTACAAAACACGTTGAGATATATCTGGAATATTACGTGGAAATAGGGGTATATAACAGTGTAGTTAGGCAATTTTTATGCCGTGGTGCGGCGTCCGTCGTCCGTCTGTCCGTCTGTCTGTCCGTAAACTTTTATTTGTAGCGACAACTCCTCTGAAACTACTGGATGGATATTCATGAAACTTTACAGAAATGTTGCCCATAAAGTCTAGTTGATCCTAGCAAAAATTCATGTTGATGTGAAATCCAAGATGGCCGCCAAAGCTAAAAATAGAGTTTTAAAATACAAGTTTGTAGCGACTACTTCTTGAAAACTATAAGTGATATTGATATGGGACTTTTTCTAAAATGATCAGCATGACATGATGTTGATCCTTGTCAAAAATCGTTTTGATTCAACGTTAAACATGGCTGCAGCGGCCATCTTTGTTTACATAGAGTTATATAATGAAAACTTGTAGCGACTATTCCTCTGAAACTACTTGACGGATTTTCATGAAACTTCACAGGAATGTTGCTCTTGATTGTCTAATTGATCCTAGCAAATTTTTAGGTCGGCCGGAAATTCAAGATGGCCGCCACGGCTAAAAATAAATTTTCAAAAAACAAGTTTGTATGACTACTTCCTGAAATCAAAATCAATCAGTAGAGGTTCAAGGTCTTTGACCTCTTGTTATATTTATTATCTATGATATCTATAAAGGGTAAATTTGTATTGGATAGCCAGTGCTCGGACAATCCCATTATATCTATATCCTTTAAGTAAAGAGATTCGCATATGTATGTGCTACTTGACATTATACCTGTCACGTTCCATGACATCATTTTTAAAGGTTTAATTACACTAAATCGGCTGGATGTGCTTGCCTGGTGCAGTGCAGTTGCCTGGTGCAGTGCAGTCGAAAGTAGTTCTGTATTAAAGAGCGCTGATCTTTTTCATTTCTTAGTGCAATTTCCTGTTATTTTTTGGCTGTAACTGTATTCTGGACATGTTGCTGATATTTGAAAAGGGAGCTCATCATGTTTTTGACAGTTTTTGATATAAATTTCAGAAGTGAAAGTAGACAGGGTACGAAATTGCAAGGGGTAAAAATAGCTTTAACCCGGTGTTAGTATAGCTGAAGAAATGTTTCTTAGAAGGTGTCCTTGTTGATGTTTAATAGCAGACGTTTATTTACATGATAAAGTAAGTCTCCAAGAATTCTAATTGGGTTTGACTTTTTAACAGGTTGTCAACATTCTAACTTTACTATGGAAGGGGCATGGAGACTCATATACGCTATTATAACCTAAACAGCGAAAGGGCGAATAACGGTCATTTCTATCTCGAGTAAAGATGCACATTACATTGGTATGCATTGATCTAATTAACACTAGTATTCAATTGAGAATACACATTGAAGCTCTCATACTCGATAGGGCCAGCATCTGCATTATATCTATACCCGTCCTTAAGCACATGCTGAGTACGACCGTAAGAATTGCGACTGTTTGCAAGTCTGCCTTTAGAAAGCCAAGGTTTGCATACGACATCACGGGGCCAAAAAACACTTTTATCGAGTTTCGCACTTTGACTGCTGTCCTCAACATTGAGTTGTATAACAACTTCGTCATTTGAGCATTTAGAAGGAAAAATTCTACCTGCAGTAACTTTGGGGCCTCGGCGCTTTACATAAGACGCTATTTTACTTTCGGTAATTGTATTGGTAAATCTGCCTACATAGAAACGAAGTATGCTTTGTAACATAAACGCTATAATCTTCTTCGTTTTCAATGTCGTCGCGATGCGTTATTCGTACTCCATTCTTATGCGGAACGCTTGGAGGTTTCACACCTCAATTAATTTTCCCATTGGGTTACTATACAGCCTTTTCCAACATCTGAGCTTCAGGACAGCAGACATTGTTGTTGGTTTAATATCTTCATTATAGCCAAGACGAGTAATTTAAAACAATAAAATACATAAGTTAGCCAGGTTTTGTTTTTTCTTGCTCATGTTTTGTGACCCCTATGAAAAACACAAAATTCATACACTATCTAGCTGAATATACGGTGCTTTGGTCAAACACTTCTGAAATTTGAATGAAATCTCATTTCAGCATGGGATTTTCTGTATTATCTTCTGTCTTTTACACTGCAGATGTATGCTTAAGCAAAGAAAACTCTATTTTTCAAATTTAAAACTTGCCTAAAATTGAGAAAAAATAGAATTATTTTCTGTTTTCCTTTTGTCTCTTTCAGGGGAGATAATAGAGGTGTGAGACCTGGAGTTCCTATATTATGAATTATATTCTTGAACGTGATCTGTCTATTACCAGACTGTTTGTTAACGTCGCGACAGCCACTTTTATCTGCGCCTTTCTTAATCGCATTTGAATAAGAGATGTCCTTTTGCTGATACACTGCTGATTCGCTTACTTCGCTGGTTGGACAATTTTTGCTTCATTGCAAAGATCCTCAGGTGATCGATTCAGGGCCATCTTGGCCCTCTTATTTAAATTGTTAGCATGGAGTGATGGGTTTAAATTTCGGTTGTTGTTGTTGTTGTGTTTTACACTTGTAAAAAAGTATTGAATGGAATTTAATGATGAAACCCTTTGATATAAGAGCCAATTTAGCTTGTAGAGCATCCAAAGGCCCGCATGGGCCTCTTGTTCTTTATTATTAGTAATGATCGCTAACCCCTGGACTATCAAGATATTGCTCATTTGAAGTTCCTGTGGTCAAAGATCGCTTGCCGGGGTCCAAAGTTTGTATAAATCCCTTAATTTATTTCTAAGATGCTATATTTTGCCTGTGAAGACAATATGACCTTTATTTGGCCGGATTTCCGTGAAACTTTACAGGGATGATCAGTACCAAGCCTAATTGTAACATATTGTCACTGTGTTCCAGTTGAATGATTTGGCGGAGTTAGGCCCTTCAAAGATTTTAAAACACAAACTGTGTCTGACTAATTCTCCTGAATCCCTGGCCGGATTTCAACGAGGGGTGATTGGTACCAAGTCTAGTTGTGCATATCATCACCGTGTTGCGGTTGAAAGAGTTATGGCCCTTCTAATGTTTTACTAAACAAACTTTGTCAGGACTAGTTCTCCTGAACCCCTGGCCGGATTTCAATGAAACTTGGCAAGGAATCAGTATCAAGCCTAGTTGTGCATGCATATCATTGCCGTGTTCCGGTGGAATGATTTTTGGCGAAGTTATGACCGTTTAAAGGTTTTAATACACACACTTTGTTCAGACTAATCTCTTTTGAATTCCTGGCCGAATTTCAAAGAATCTTGGTGAGGATGATGAGTACCAACCCTAGTTTGGCATGAATGATAGTTTGGAAGAGTTATGGCCCTTTTAAGGTTTTAATGCACAAACTTTGTCCCGACTAGTTCTCCAGATGTCTTGGCCGGATTTAAACGAATCTTGGCAGTGATGATGAGTACCAAGCCTAGTTGTGCATATCATCGCCGTGAATGTTGGCAGAGTTATGGCCTTTTAAACGTTTTAATACACTAACTTTGTACAGACTAGTTCTCCTGAACCTATGGTCAGATTTCAGCGTAACTTGACAGGGATGATCAGTTCCAAACCTTGTTGCGCATGTCATCGCCATGTTCCAGTTGAATGATTTTTGACAGAGTTATGGCCCCTTATACACAAACTTTATCTTTAGCCAGTAGAGTGTCCACTTGTTTTAATTATGTCTCAAATGAAACTTTATGATGATGGGATTACACTGTATACATTTGTTTCCTCATACGTCATTGGTCGGGCCTTGGGGAAGGGGCATTAACTACATCAAACAAGAGCAATATTTGTTGGGCTCCGCACCAATGGACCCTCAGGGTGTGTGTGGGGGAGGGAGTGGTGGGGGGAGGGGACGGTCAAAAGGTAAAAAACACTAAACATTTAATTACACCGTTATTTTTCCTTATTTTTGCGCATAACTTAGTATATGTACTCGTCTAGGAAAGATAAAGAACATATCAAACGATTGTATTATATAATTTCAAACTCGGACGTCTGCTTGGTGGTTGGGGCCTGTAATATGTTTTCCCCCGTAATTATTTGATGGGATTAAACCTTTTTTTCACCTGTAGGGCCCGGAAGAAGGGGCATCAAATGGTCATACGCACTTAAGAAATTATAAAATACATAAAGGGAGGTTATGTTTACAATAAAAGGAGGTAATATCTATATTTTGTTTTATATGTGTTCTCTCTTATTGTAATGATTTTAATTTATATTTGTTTTTTAGCTCTACTGGCCGAAGGCCAGCAGAGCTTATGGGATGCCGAGTTGTCCGTCGTCCGTCCGTCGTCCGTCGTCTGTTGTTAACTTTTGTCTCGTTAAGACGATAGGGCCTTCATTTTTCATCCGATTTTTACCAAACTTTAACAGGTTGTTAATATCAATGAAAGCTCGGATGAGTTCGAAAACCAGCCAGATCGGACAAGTAACAGCGGAGTTATGGCCCTTGATTTAGTTAAAAATGCTATATTGCTAAATTTTGCCTCGTTAAGACGATAGGGCCTTTATTTTTCATCCTATCTTTACCAAACTTTACCACATTGTTAATATCAATGAAAGCTCGGACAAGTTCGAAAACCAGCCAGATCGGACTAGTAACAGCGGAGTTGTGGCCCTTGATATAGTTAAAAAAGCTATATTTTGCATTGTTAAGACGATAGGGGCTTCATTGTTCATCCAATCTTTACCAATCTTTATCAGATTGTTAATGTCATTGAAAGCTCGAACAAGTTTGAAAACCAGCCATATCAGACCAGTAACAGCGGAGTTATGGCCCTTGATTTAGTTAAAAAATGCTATATTTTGCCTGGTTAAGACGATAGGGGCTTCATTGTTCTTCTGATCTTTACCAAACTTTATCAGATTGTTAATATCAATGAAAGCTTGGACAAGTTCGAAAACCAGCCATATCGGACTAGAAACAGCGGAGTTATGGCCCTTGATTTAGTTAAAAATGCTGTATTTTGCCTCGTTAAGACTATAGTCTGGGAGCTTCATTGTTCATCCAATCTTTACCAAACTTTATCAGATTGTTAATATCAATGAAAGCTCGGACAAGTTCGAAAACCATTCTTATCGGACCAATAACATCGGAGTTATGGCCCTTGATTTAGTTCAAAATGATATATTTTGCATCGTTAAGACGATAGGACCTTCATTTTTCATCCGATCTTTACCAAACTGTATCAGATTGTTAATGTCTATGAAAGCTTGGTCAAGTTCGAAAACCAGCCAGATCGGACCAGTAACAGCGGAGTTATGACCCTTGATTTTGTTAAAAATGCTATAATTTGCCTCGTCATACGATAGGGCCTTCATTTTGCATCTGATCTTTGCCAAACTTTACCAGATTTTATGACTTTATTTTTATATTAGTATTATTTTTATTTTATATATTTTTTTTTAATTTATTTTTATTTTATTTTTTTAATATTTTTTTTTATTTTTTTTAATATTTTTTTTTTTTTTTTTTTTTTTAATTATTATTATTATTTTTTTTTTTTTTTTATTTTAATTTTTCTTTTTAATTATTATTATTATTTATTGGTTTTTTTGATTTATTTTTTTAATATGTTTTTTTTATTTATTTTTTTCCATTTTTTTTTTTTTTTTAGCTCTATGTTGGACCAGTCGGACCAGTAACAGAGGAGTTATGCCTCTTGATTTAGTTAAAAATGCTATATTTTGCCTCGTTAATACGGTATGGCCTTCATTTTTCATCTGATCTTTACCAAACTCTACCAGATTCTTTAGTTATGGCCCTTGATTTACTTTAAAAGCTGTTTTTTGCCCGAAACTTTCAAAAAACGTAAATGGCAGTCACTCGCTTCATTGATGTTATGGGGCGTCCGTGGCCGAGTGGTTAACGTCTCTGACTTGAAATCACTTGCCCCTCACCGCTGTAGGTTCGATCCCTCTGGGGCCTAGGAATCTTTATGTGAGGAAGCTATCCAGCTGGCTTGCGGAACGTCGGTGGTTCTACCCAGGTGCCCGGCCGTGCACGAAAATTGCCCGGAGGGGCACCTGGGGTCTTCCTCCACCAATGGAAGCTGGAAAGTCGCCATATGACCTTAGCTGTTGGTGCGACTATAAAATCCAATTCAATCAATCAATCATTGATGTTATAAGAGCCATGTTAGCCAGTAGAGCGTCCACAGGCCCTCTTGGGCCTCTTGTTTCTTTATGTCTTTTGAACTAATAATACAGTGATGCTAATTATTAATTAATAAGTATATTAATGACTAATTATTAATTATCTGGCTGAAATTAATTACAATTTCATAGCATGCCTTAGTGTTATATTGTTATGTTATTTAAAACCCGCACAATTGCAATTTCAACTAAAAAAAACAAAGGCCCAAGAGGGCCTGTGGACGCTCTACTGGCTAAACATAAAGTTTTATGTATAATATCATTCAACCAGAACATGGCGATGACATACGCAACTACGCTTGGTACTGATCATCCCTGCCAAGTTTTGTTGAAATCCAGCAAGAGGTTCAGGAGAACTAGTCTGTACAAAGTTAGTGTATTAAAACCTTTAAGGAGTCATAACTCCGCCAAAATTCATTCAACCAGAACGCGGCAATGATAGGTAGGTGCAACTAGGCTTGGTACTGATCATCCCCACCAAGATTTGTTGAAATCCGGCAAGGAGTTCAGAAGAGACTAATCTGGACAAAGTTTGTCTATTAAAACCTTTAAAGGGACATAACTCTGTCAAAAAGCATTCAACTGGAATATGGCGACGATGTGCACAACTAGACTTGATACTGATCATCCTTGTCAAGTTTCGTTGAAATCCAGCAAAGGGTTCAGGAGAATTTGGCCGTAACCCTGTGTAAATGGTCCAATCTGGCTGTTTTTTAAAATTTTCGGAGCTTTTATTGATATTAACAATCTGGTAAAGTTTGGTAAAGATCGGATGAAAAATGAAGGCCCTATCATCTTAACAAGGCAAAATATAGCATTTTTAGCTCGACTATTCGAAGAATAAGAGAGCTTATGTAATCAACCCGGGGTCGGCGTCGGCGTCCCACATCAAGGTTTGCGTGTAAGCTGTGTTTACAAGTCTATATCTCGTACATTTCTTATCCTAGCACAACTAGATTTGCCCATGGGCTTTCTTATAGCATTATCTTAAGGGCTGCATAAGCAATTTTGGTTCCTGTAACCCATGGGCTCCCATGGAACCCAAATTATGATAGCCCATAAAATGTGTCCCATTTCACATCAAATTTTGCGTGTAAGCTGTGTTTACAAGTCTATATCTCTTACAATTCTTACCCTAGCACAATCATATTTGGCCATTAGCTTCCTTATAGCATTATCTTAAGGGCTGCTTAAGTAATTTTGGTTCCTGTAACCCATGGGCTCCCATGGAACCCAAATTCTGATAGCCCTTAAAATGTGTCTTGTTTCACATCAAATTTTGCGTGTAAGCTGTGTTTACAGGTCTATATCTCTTGCATTTCTTGTCCTAGCTGAACTTAATTTTGGAATTGGTTTCCTTATAGTATGCTGTAAAGGGTTGGGTAATTAATTTTGTCTTCTGCAAATTCTGGGCTCCCATGGAACCCAAATAGTGATGGCCCATAAAATGTGCAATAAAGGCAGATCTAGGTTTGCATGTAAGCATGTATATATCTATAAATTTAGTTTGGGATTTCTTATAGCATTATGCATCTTATTCATACTTCACTCATATTGGGGCATGTGCTCCCTCCTCCCCCCAGCCCCCACTCACCCCCACCCCCCGCCCCAACCACAACTTTTTTTTCTTTTTTTTTTTTTTTACTTGTTTTTGCTCTTTTTTTTTTTACATATTTCTGTGTTGTTTTGGTCGATTCTTACACATATATGTTGCCCCCTCACCGCCCACCCACCCCCCACCCCCCCCACCCCTGCCTCTCCCCCTCGCCCCCACTTGAAACTCTATATATTTTTTTCTTTTTTACAATTCTTACACATATATGTTGCCCCCTCCCCCCAGCCACCCACCCCATGCCCCCCCACTCTCACCACCACCCCCGCCCCCCCCCCCCCCCCATCCCCCCTCCCCACTTGAAACTATTCTTTTTTCTTTTTTTTTACATATTTCCGTGTTGTTTTAGTCAATTCTTACACATATATGTTGCCCCCTCCCCACACACCCCATGCCCTCCCCCGCCTCTCACCACCCGCCTCCCCCCACTTGAAACTATTCTTATTTTATTTATTTTTTTACATATTTCTGTGTTGTTTTGGTCAATTCTTACACATAGCTTCTTACACATAGCTTCTTACACATATATGTTGCTCCCTCTTCCCCCCCCCCCCCCCCCCCCCCCACTCCCCCAACCACTACACACACACTTTTTTTTTACATATTTCTGTGTTGTTTTGGTCAATTCTTACACTGTTTATTGTTTTTTAATCCTAAAAATGTTAAAAAATTCTTGTAAAATAATGCAATTTCACACTTACCTAATGAAAAAGTTTTTAGATTTCTTTATTTACCGAAATTAGACAAGGACATTCATAATATCGCTCTTATTTTACTTACGGAATCGCGACACATTATTTGGACATGTGGAAACTTTGCAAAAAAAGGAACATAAGACATTTACACCCTATTCGTAAGACATTTACACCCTATTCATTAGTTCAGAAATTTCTAAACAAAATTAAATTTAGAATGTTCGTGGATTTGTCCAGTATGGGTGTTGTCATTTTGGGCATTTTTGGTGTGATTATAATTTTGGCACTATAAATGCTACAACCAATGACATAACTTGTAATCCTTGTCTCGATATAGCAACATATTTTGCACAAGTTTCCATTGATTGTTAATGATCTGATTACATTTAATATCATATCCATCGTGCTATGTAATCCAGAATCATTATCTCATATTTAGTAGTTAGTATCATTCATTTTTCACTCATATATATATATGTAATCCAGTATTGGTTAAAATATGTTATAAACAAAATGTTTACACCTTTTTTTTCTCGTTTCAGTATACACCAATAACACATTAGTCAAAACTTATCTTCAATCCTCCGTGGTGCCACTAAATTTCGTCCGTGTGTTCTTGGGCAAGACACTTTCCCTTAGCCTCGTCCGTCGGATGGGGACGTAGACCGGGCGGTACCGTGTATCGGTCTATCCTCTGAGCACGTTAAAGAACCATAGGAATCTATTCGATAATCCTTCCCATCTCTCTGGGACAGCTCTAAAAAACCTATACTGTGTTGATGAGCCGTTAAACAACATTCAATTTAATTGAAAACTTTTCAAAGTGTTTTAATTGTATATGCATTAAGGTTGCATGAGTATACAAGACATGACTTGATACGTTTTCAGTAAATACAGCTTTTAAGTCACAAGTTCTCAACAAAATTACTAACATCTATTGTAAACGACACTAGTTTTAGGCTTCAATTACAAGTGTTAAGATTAATTTAATTATCACTCACTGAATTTTTTCAGTGATAAACATGAACTCTTCTCCCCAGTGGACAATCAAATGTGATATTGTGACAGGAACAGTGAAAATGTAATAATAATAAACAATCAACAGAGATATTGTGATATGAACAGTGAACATTATAATGATTATAAGTAACAACTAATTGCACTATTTTCCAGTGAGTTTTCTTCTCTTGACTTTTTATGCCTCCGAAAAATAAATTTTCGGGGGCATATAGTAATCGCACCGTCCGTCTGTCTCTGTCCGGATTCTGTCTGTGTCCGTCATTCTGCAGTTCGTGTCCGGACTTTACCTTCAAAACCCCTGCATGGATTTTTGATTAACTTGGCACAAGTGATCACCATAACAAGATGATGTGTCGCGCGCATAACCCAGGTCCGTACCTCAAAGGTCAAGGTCACAGTTGAAGTTCATAGGTCAAAAACAGGTACGCAATTTCGTGTCCAGACCGTAACGTCACAACCCCTGCAGGGATTTTTAAATAACTTGGCACAAGTGATCTCCATAACAAGACAATGTGTCGCGCGCAAAACCCAGGTCCGTACCTCAAAGGTCAAGGTCACACTTGAAGTTCATAGGTCAAAAACAGGTACGCAATTTCGTGTCCAGACCGTAACGTCACAACCCCTGCAGGGATTTTTAAATAACTTGGCACAAGTGTTCACCATAACAAGACGATGTGTCGCGCACAAAACCCAGGTCTTCAAGGTCAAGGTCACACTTCGAGGTCAAAAGTCAAATTGTGTCCGGTCAATAACTCTGGCATTCATGGACGGATTTTCAAATAACTTGGCACGAGTGCTCACCACAACCAAACGACGTGTCGTGCACAAAATCCAGGTCCATGGCTCCAAGGTAAAGGTCATACTTAGAGGTCAAAGGACACTTCGGGGGCATTTATCACTTACAGTGATATTTCTTTTTTTTTCTCTGTTATTAGGAAGTCCTATTTGTCATAATTCAGAGGGACTATAATCTTGAGAACCATACAGACACAAGCACACAGTATCGGGGAGGAACAAACACTATTGGGCTTTTTTGTTTCCCCTAAATCCAAGCCCGCTACAAATTCAGTAAACTGTAGTTTTATATGTTTGCATACAACTTAGTATATGTACTTGTCTATGAAAGATCATTCCTGTTAGGCGCCATATAACCTTTCATGTGTTGGTGCACCTTAAAACCCCAATTCAATTCAATTATTTGTTCAAATTTGATGTCTGCCCAGGGCTCGTGTACAGGGTGGAGTGGAGGGTAGGGTAGGTTAAATGCTATAAACTTCCACACATGATAACAGGGAGGGGACAAAAGCAACACTGTGTCAGATATTTGTTTATCCTACTGCGTGAGGATTTGCAATGGCGCGCTGTGGAATTCGTTCTACAAGAGCCAGAGGTTTAATATTTTGCATTTACTATAAGCTTATGGACCTCAAAATACCAAGTTTGTGGTGACACTGAGGGGTAGCATATTTTACAAACGACTTATATAGGGAAAAACTTAAAAAATATTCTTCTCTGAAACTACGAGAGCCAGAGGTTTAATATTTTGCATTTACGATAAGCTACCAAGTTTGTTCAAATGGTGAACCTGGGTCACATTTGACGTCCAGTACATTTTGCATGTTAAATGTTGATGTCATATTCATCACTATATACTTATTACATAACAACATTAGTACCAGTAAATTATTAGTTCACTGCAGTTATTAACTGCTTCGTGAAATAGATGACGTTTATGGTTTTACAGCATCGGTCTCGTTATTTCTCGATCGCCCCTCCTAGATATACATGTAGTTGAAACTGGTCGTGTTATATAAAATCATTATAATACCATAGAGGTACATTATATCCATGATAATACATAGATCAATATGTTTTTGACAAAGAATACATTTTATTTAATTTGTGTTCAATAAAATCATAATAATAAAACAACATGTATTGCCTTTGATTTAATTAAGGATTTTTTCTTGTAAAAATCCTTGATTTAATTCCCAAACAAAGGGTGTTGTCGATAATAGAAGTTGGGTCGGCATTACCCTCCTTTGCTCTTTTAGAAATCGCCAAATTTTAATTAGTTACACGTATACACTAATCATGTAGATGAAACCACTTAGGGTATTTGACGAAACTGTATGTAGACAAAACTACCATAACTCGTACGGAATACCTTCCCCACCTTTTCTGGTGATTTTTCAGGAGGAAAACTATTTTATATGAAAACAGAGATCTGAGAAACATATTTTATCACGCCTCTGATGAAATTTACACTGCTGCATTATTCATTTGCAGGAAATCATCATTGAGGCCCTCACAGCGGGTGTGGGGATGGGGGAGTCCATGTTCCCCCAGATCCCTTAAACTAATGGCCATTGTTCCCCAGATCCCCAAAAGTATTTGCCAAAGTTCCCCAAAAATAGTTTGCCCATGTTCCCTAGATCCCTAAAAGTATTTACACTTTTCCCTAGATCCCAAAGGTGTTAAACCTAGTTCCCTAAAAGCATAGGGTCAGGCTCATGTGATTTGTAGCTAAATACCAGTTGAAATCGAACAAAATTATCCTACATGAGTTGGGTAGACATCTGAGTCCACTATGTTCTTCTTTCCTACTGTTGATAAATAATCTAATTCTATAAAATTTGAGAAATAGTCAATGACAACAAGGTAATTATTACCTTTGATTTCAAACAAATCTGCTGCTATCTTGTTCCAAGGTCCTTCGCCATCTTCATGTTGTTCTAGTTTTTCAGTCCTATTTCGCAGCTTCATCTCCTGGCATTGCTCACAATTATCTGGCATTTGCTTGCTTTGGCAATTGCAGGCCAGAACACAGTTCCACGTGCCCTTCGCATCATACTGTCATAACCTAGATGGGCAGCATGTAAGCGCTTCTGTATGTTTTCCTTTTGTGATTGCGGAATCAGCACGGCTTCTCCTTTTAGGACTAATCCGTCCATGTGACTTCGAGTGTCTCTCATTGGAAAATATGGTGTCAAACTCGGGTCAGCATGTTCTTTGCTCTCGGGCCATCCATTTACTATGACCTTGATCAACTCTTGCATCACGTTATCCTTTGCTGTAGCTTCTCTCAATTCCTGTTCTCTGGCATCTGGTATATCATCAAATGCGCTTACATCCATTATTCTGGGACGCTGCATTCTTCATCTTTTGTTTCCATGAATGAACGACTGAGGGTGTCTGCGATTACCAAATCTACACCCTTCACGAAATGAAATTCTACACCATAGCAAAAGAGTTTCATTATAATGTCCTGTAATCTCTTTGGGGCTTGGCTCAGAGGCTTTTTGAGAATTGTCTCGAGTGGTTTATGGCCATTTTGCACGATTGTTTTTCTGCCGTATGTATATTGGTCGAAACGCTCCAATCCAAACAAGACAGCATTTGCTTCTTTTTCAATTTGTGCCCAGTTGCGTTCAGCTGGTCTCAGAGCCCGTGAGGCAAATTCAAGAGGTTTACCATCTTGCAGCAGGACTGCACCATTCCGTCCTTGCTGCTGTCGACTTGTATTATGACTTCTTTTCCTGAATCGAAATATGCAAGAACTGGTGCCTCTGTTAGCTTCTTTTTGACAGATTTGAATGCTTCCTCGCATGCCTGTGTCCACTCCCAGGGTACACCTTTACGTGTCAAATTTCTGATCGGTTCTAATGTGCTGGCAATGTCTGGCACGAATTTTGCCATATATTGAACTACTCAGAGTATTTTCACTTCAATGATGTCTGTCGATGTTTTCATTCCGAGGATTGCTTTAATTTTTGCGTTGTCTGGCATCACTCCTTTGTCAGTGATTTTGTGTCCATGGAAACTGATTTCCTTTCCAGCTGCTTTCTTCTCATCAGAGAACAATGTTCACATCTCTTATAGAGTTTTTTCAGTTTTTCATTGTTGTCAAGCTTGGCTGCTTCTTCATCGTTACCACAACAATGATGTCGTCCGCAATTGTAAATACACCATCTAACCCATTAAAGAGGCACTACTTATATCTACGCGATTTTTAATGTAAAATATTAAATACTCAATATTACTGCATTTATATGTATGCAAAGCTATTTATGAGTATTATAAGAAGAAACATGGTTCATATTCCTGTTCTGTAAGTTATTAATTATGATCAAAACAATATCTTGAATAAAATTCTGCCCTGCCGTTTATTCCTGCCGGAGAACTACGTGTTTTTACGATTTTTTCGGACATGCGCAATGCGATTCAGTTGAACGAAACAAACTATTCGGGGCAGTTCCGATAGTAAACGAAACGATCGGAACTCTTCGCCAATCCGACGAGGCCGTTCCGATTGTAAACGAATAAGATCGGAAAATCTCCGCAATCGGCTTGTCTAAAACAATTATGAATACAATTTCAAAAATCCGATCTTTTCAATCCTGTTTTTTCCCCAGTAAAACGCATATTACATGGGGTAAAATTATTGCCATTTACCTTTTTCATAGTCCGCTTTATGATTAAGTAAAGTTTATATCAATTGGTGGACAAACAGATATAGGTAGAGCCTCTTTAAGTGCTTCATTGAGTTTGTGCTGAAATATTTCACTGGAAACCTTTAGTCCAAAAGGTAATCTCGCCCAAACGGAGTTATCATCGTTGTAAGCTTACTCGATTCATCATCACGTTTGACATGCCAGTAAGCTTGTTTTACATCGAGCTTACTAAATATCTTAGCTTGGTTTAATTCAGGTAATATGTCATCAAATGTTGTGAGCTTGTAATGTTCTCGTATTAGGGCTATATTGAGTGGCTGAGGGTATACAAACATGCAACCAATTACAATAAACGTTAGATATACGTTACGAGTTCGATTGCTTAAATCTACCTGTTAGTTCCTGATAGAGAACTTCTTATCAACACCTACCACTCAGTTCTATTCTATGATATAGCTGCTGGACTCCGATGTCTTCCAAACTCATGTAGGATAATCTTCCGAACTCATGTAGGATAATTTTGTTCGATTTCAACTGGTATTTAGCGACAAATCACATGACAAATCCCTATGAATAACCCTGGTGTAAAACGCATACTGTAGTCTCGATCCCTTGACTGCTTTTACGTTGTACACATCATAATAAAAAACACCAGCGTTCTGTGGGGTATGATCAGAGATCAGCAGAGCTTATGTCTTGGTGCGGTGTCCTTCCCCATGTCAAAGTGAAAGGCAGTTCCTAAGCAGTTTTTAGCTCTACTGATCAGAGATCAGCAGAGCTTATGCCGTGGTGCGGCGTCCGTCGTCCGTCCGTCTGTCCGTCCGTCTGTCCGTCCGTTAACTTTTATTTGTAGCGACTACTCCTCTGAAACTACTGGATGGATATTCATAAAACTTTACAGAAATGCTGCCAATGAAGTCTAGTTGATCCTAGCAAAAATTCATGTTGATGTGAAATCCAAGATGGCCGCCAAAGCTAAAAATACATTTTTTAAATTCAAGTTTGTAGCGACTACTTCTTGAAAACTATAAGTTATATTGATATGGGACTTTTTCTAAAATGATCAGCATGACATGATGTTGGTCCTTGTCGAAAATCGTTTTGATTTGACGTTAAACATGGCTGCCAGCGGCCATCTTTGTTTACATAGAGTTATATTGTAAAAACTTGTAGAGACTACTCCTCTGAAACTACTTGGCGGATTTTCATGAAACTTAACAGGAATGTTGCTCTTAATGTCGAATTGATCCTAGCAAAATTTCAGGTCGGCCGGAAATTCAAGATGGCCGCCACGGCTAAAAATAATTTTTCAAAAAACAAGTTTGTAGCGACTACTTCCTGAAATCAAAATCAATCAGTAGAGCTTCAAGGTCATTGACCTCTTGTTTAACCTTAACAGTTGACAGATTTAAGCAGTTCTTTAGCAGTTCAGTAGCAGTTCACTAGCCTTCTGAAGCTATATAGCAGTTTCCTTAACATTAACAGTTCTTTAACAGTTTTATAGCAGTTCCTTAGCAGTTCTTAAGCAGTTCTTTAGCAGTTTCTAAGCAGTTTTTTTGCTGAATTATGTTAATGTACTGCTTATATTTAATGAATATGCATTAGAACTGCTAGAGAACTGCTAGAGAACTGCTGTGCAAGCTCTATATTAGATCATGACACACCCACCAGCAGAAAGAAAACTGCTTAAATTCTATGAATATTCATTAGAACTGCTAAAGAACTGCTAGAGAACTGCTAACCAAGCTCCATGTAAGGTCAAAGACACACCCATGAGAAAACTGCTTAAATAAAAGAGTTCATGTAACTATTCTTTGAACTTCTAATAGACTCAGGCAAGCTAAGTAAAAAATGCCAAAAGGAACATATCTACCAGACCCAATTTGTTTATTGACATATTAAAGTCAAACCAATGTGTTAAATTGAACAAACTGTATAGAACGTAAACATTAAGTAAAAAGTTTAATTATTGTGAACATTAACAGTAAGGTTTCGACAGCATACTAATTAAGACAATTAAGTTTCGAGACAGCATAATTATATAAATACATGAGAACTGTTTACACGTACATGTCAAATAATAATCCTTCAGAATAAAAAATGTCAAAAAACACTTGCTTGTAATTCAACTATTATATAATTTTCTCACAAAAACATACTTTATATAATGATTTATCTCTATATCTCAACAGAACTAAATTATTCAAAGTAGCTGATACATGCAACTGCCAGATAATAATGAACAAAATATCAACTACATGACAGTACTAGTTTCAATCATGCAATTAACTTACATTTACTGTTTGATACCTTTTCATATATTGCATATAGGTTTCGCGAAAACAGGTGACAATACAGATTTCTTTGCAAATTACTCTTTCTACTGACTATGTATAGAATTGTTCTCGTCCAAATACAAGTACTAAATGCACAAGATGTTTTCATGCAATAAGGCATTTAAGTATAATCGCAAAGAAAAGGTCAAAAAACAAGTTTGTTGCGAGTACTTCTTGAAAACTATAAGTGATATTGATATGGGACTTTTTCTAAAATGATCGGTATGGAATGATGTTGATCCTTGTCGAAAATTATTTTGATGCGACCTTAAACATGGCCGCCAGCGGCCATCTTCGTTTACATAGAGTTATATAATGAAAACTTGTAGCGACTACTCCTCTGAAACTACTCAACTGATTTTCATGAAACTTCACAGGAATGTTGCTCTAGATGTCTAATTGATCCTAGCAAAATTTCAGGTCAGCCGGAAATTCAAGGTGGCCGCCACGGCTAAAAATAAATTTTCAAAAAATAAGTTTGTAGCGACTTTCACTATAAGTGATGCTGATATGCGTCCTTTCCTAAAATGATCAGTATGACATGATGTTGATCCTTGTCAAAAATTATTTTGATTTGACGTTAAACATGGCCGCCAGCAGCCATCTTTGTTTACATAAAGTTATATAATGAAAACTTGTAGCGACTACTCCTCCGAAACTACTTGACGGATTTTCATGAAACTTCAGGAATGCTGATCTAGCTATCAAAAAAACTATCGGTAGAGCTTCAAGGTCATTGACCTCTTGTTTTTATATAGCCACAGTAACAGGTACAGTTTTAACGTTCAGATTTTTCGTATTGATGTATTTGGCTTCACTTTTCTTTTTTTCTTTTTACATTTTCACAAAACAATTGATGATGAAACAAGAGGTCCATGACCTTGAAACGCTGTCCCGAATATATCTAAAATACTAGGCATTGGAAAGGTGTCATAACCTTTTATATGCTTGTCATTATTTGAAGGGGTAGTGTTTGTTAATCATTAAACAATCCTTTTTTTTGTCAGAGTAAATACATTTTATTTTCAATATTTCTCAAATGAAAATCATTTTTGTAACAGGTTTAATTCATTATTGTAAAGTTTCATGAAAAGCCTTCAAGTTGTGTCAGAGGAGTAGTTTCCACAAGTTTTCCCTATGTAACTGTGTAAACAAAAATGGCTGCCGGTGACCATGTTTGACGTCAAATAAAAAGAATGCAGAAGTCGCCACAAAATTGTATTTTTAAAATATATTTATTTAGCTGTGGTGGCCATCTTAAAGTTTCGGCCAATTTGATATTTACTTGGAACCAACTAGACATCAAGAGCAACATTCTTATAAAGTTGCATGAACATCTATCAAATAATTTCGGTGGAGTAGTCGCCATAGACCTTAATATGGGCAACGTTTCTGTAAAGTTTCATGAAAATCCATCAAATAGTTTTAGAGGAGTTACGCCACAAAAATACTTATAGTTTAGGAGGAGTAGTCGCTAGATATTTTTTTAATAATCTATTTTCAGCTTTGGTGGTCATCTTGGATTTCATATCACCCGTGTGGTTCCCAGGGGCCCCCGTTTGGTCACGGGGCAAAGAATAGGGCCACTGCAGATCCCTTTGGAGGGGTAGGCAGAGGGGTAGAATCCCCCAAATTCATGTTCATTTTATCATTTTTTGTTCATGTTCATTAAAGGTCTTCATCATGATCCCTGCATTGTTTCAGGTGCTATTTTGCTCGCATCAAAAGAGAAGTGGCAGAAAAACAATAACTGGCTCCAGCGTAAATGGAGTTTCTACGATAGAATTTGCAGCAACTCTGCAGTTCAGGATGAGAAGGTTCTAGGCCCATTTTCCATATTTTATCTCGATGTACATAGAAGATGAGCCTGGCATGTTCATGCCTGTTAGGCGCCATATAACCTTTTCATGTGTTGGTGCGCCTTAAAACCCCAATTCAATTCAATTGGATTTCATATCAATCTGAGTTTTTGTTAGGGATCAACTAGACCTTATGGGCAACATGTAAATATAGATATAAAAATCGGACAGGAAAAGCATCATTTAAGGACGACAGTCAACCACAAACACACACAGAAACAAAGAACAAATTAAAAGATGAATAAAATGCCAAATAAGACATCACAAACACAAAAGGTTTGACAATAGGGCTACCGTCTTGGAACGGTCAGTGGCAAAAAAGGCAGCTGGGGGTTTAAACCAGGTTCTAGGGTGCACCAAATCTCGCACTTACCCTACTGTCAACCCAATAAAACGGGACAATGTAAATAAAGAAATCCCCGCCATGAACTATTCTAACTAACAAGGCAGCATTAATAGCATCGTCGGAGCCCACGTTTGATTGATTACGTTATCAATCCATGATGAATGGAGTGATAACGTAATCAATCAAACGTTGATGATGAATGGAGTGATAACGTAATCAATCAAACGTGGGCTCCGACGATGCATTAATAGGCAATATTTAAGTAAAACACAAAGATGCTCGTGTATATCTATAAATACAAAAAAACAATAGCCTAGAAAGCCACAAAGAACATACTCTTGGCAGAAGCCAGAGCAACAAGAGAATAAACCATTGAGGGCACGACAAGACAAGACTGCATGAAAACATCAAACGGCACCGTCCTTTTGGGCTTTAAGTAGATGTCATCATAGTGTCCACAACCCGTCTGGTCATCGCAGTCAAAGAGGAAGGCATAGTGGCGAACTGTAAATGGGTCCACCACCAAGCATGCAGTGCGTTGCAAGATGATAGGCTCATAACCTCTTTTGACAAACCTTTTAACAAGTTTAACAAAGATAGTATGAAAGTGATCATGACCAAGGAGCTTACGAAGTTTGTAAATCAGGTCACCTGATAGAAGTCAGGTTGTGATAGTCCTTTTCGTAGAAGAGTTCTTAAATTACTTTTATATTTGGAAAGAAGATCAGGATTACGATAATAAAATTTTGCAAAGGTTTTAAGAAGTTTATGGTAACGGTAACCCTGATGGAGTAGCTATTATACAAATATTAAAGTCCTCAACTCGAGTACAAGCTCTAGAAAAACGAATAAGTTGAGACACATAAGACACCCCATAAGAAGTTGCTCGGGAGATGGGGATAATTAACAATATCAAAATTAAAATCACCTCTCTTGTCATATATTTTGCTAATTATTTCACCATTTTCAATGGAGAGATGAAAATCAAGAAAAAAATCGTTAGTATCAGAAATATTGTCTTTGTTAAGTTGAAGTTCTTTTAAGTACATATATTGTTAACCATAGTAGAAAAGAAAGGGTTGTCGATGTTCAATATATAAAGTTTCATGAAAATCCATTTAGTTCGAGGAGTAGTCACCGCAAAAACGAAACTATGGACGGACGGACAGACAGGCGAACGATACACCACTTCATAAGCTCAACTGATCTGTCATCAGTTGCGCTAAAATGGACACACATGGCAAATATTCATCGCCGTGCAAACGCTTTCAGTTGAACAGGAAATTTGAAATTTTCGGAAGTTACAGCGTCCAGTTCAGCGATAGGCACAACTAAAAACCGTCATAAAAGGTAATACTGAAAGCCATCAAAAGCAGTCACCAGTGATCAGCAGTCCAAATGTCATCTTTGAAAAGTAAATGATAGTAATTATATGTAAAATTAGGTACTTTTTTATGGGGCGCCGTATTACTTTTTAATACCATTTGGTGACCTATTCGAATCGGTGATATCACTGATTCGAATAGGTGATATCACGCATTCAAATAGGTGATATCACTGAATTGTATTAAAAAGCAATACGTCACCTCATACTTTTTCATTTGTTTCTCTTTAGGACACTGTTCCCTATATCCCTAAAAGCATTGGATGCCTGGATCCTTTAAAGGATTGACAATGTTCCCCAGATCCTTAAAAGTAATTGGCCGTGTTCCCCACATCCCACATACCCCTGGGAGGGCCTCGTTATTAAACTGTGGTACGGCTTTTACCCCTAACCTATTGTTTACCCTTTACAGTCACGTGATCAATGAAAACCAAAATTGCCTCATTGAGTTTGTGCACGAAGTGTATCGTTAGCTCACAACTTTGCGGAACGTCTAGGGAGTACATGACTGCAGGTGACAATGGGATTTGATGGTTGATGAGACAGGTACCGTTATATAAAATTCTGTTGCTTTATGGCGGGAAACGTGAGTGGGTCGATAGTATTGCATGCGACGCCATGCGGCAAATATAAAGCGTCAGAGGGCTGTTCAGTAAGTTTTTAAATTCAGGATTCGCATTGTATTTTGGTCGGGCACAGGAAATTGCATCTTTGATTATTACTTTCTGTTATTATAATTATTTATAAAGGGCTGTAACAGGACATTTTAGTGTTGTTTTTCTGAGGTCAGGCCAAAAAAAAGAGGTTTGTTTCCGGTCTTGTTCCCCAAAAAAAAATGTTTTGAATTTACAGCATTCAGTTTATTATCTGTTTTTTTGTTTATGTTTGCATTTAAACAAATATTTATTTAAGGTAGCATAATTTATGTGTTAATTTGCATATTGTTAGTATCAAAATCATCAATCGATTATTAATTATTCATAACTTTCACATGACATCATCAAAATTATTTGACCAATCAGTGATCAAGGGTAGGCCTAAAGTGTGAAAAGGAGTCCTAGGTTTAAACCCTTTAGCCCTAAAAAATCCTTAGCCAGATTAGAATGTCCGTAACCAGACTTTTGCTGAGATATTTTTTAACTTTAATTGAAGGCACTAAAACCTGGCGTTTGCGTACACATTAAATAGTAAGTTAGAGTATGCTAGCTTATAGGCAGGGAGTAATTATACAGGGAGGAGACACGGACCGTTTTGCCGTTTTATGTTGTCACGCGTGTGTTTCACTACTGCGTGAAAATGACTACTGGTTGTTGCGCGCATGTGTGAAAAACAGCAAATTCTTATAAATTATTACACTTACAAACCCAAAAAAGGTGTGAAATGTAAACATAAGTATTATTTATGCACATTGTGTCCACTGATACAGAGCGTGTATATGTTTGCATGTATAAAAGCACATTTTACCAGAAGGCTCCGTGTAACAAATAAAAATGGTGGCAGTGTATAGCTATTGCAGACGAGATACGAAGTATCGGTTATGCTAGGTTCCCACTATCACGATTCGCGGCACGATTGAAATCGTGGACTAATCGTGGTGATCTTATCAGATCTTGAGGTCAGTCGTGGCAATCGTGTTAATCGTAGAAAATTTTGGAAACGGTTCAAAATTTTTCTACGATCAATTGTCAATCGGGATCATCGTATCAGATCGTATTGCATCGTAACAAAGCGCGACAGATCGCATCTAATCGTGCTTCCAAATCTTGGTGATCGGGATCGATCTTAGACAAGACAAACACCTCTCTGGCGATAATGTAAGTATACAGTAATACTGCAAATGCCACGTTGTCATCATCCGCAACTCCTGCCATCATCAATGGTTGAGGGTTGTAGTGTTCACTCTGTAAAAGTTCAAGAAACAATGAAGTCCATGGTCAGTCGGGCTGTATATATACCCGTCGGGGTCCAGTCGTAGCTCAAATCGTGATCACCCTCGATCATGATCGTGAAAGACATCGCGACCACAATCGTATCCTATCGTAACGGAGCGCATCGGTTTGTGATGAACGTATCGGAACGTATCTGCACATACCAGATGGTCCCAATTCGGGGAACCCGATCGTGATGATCGTGTCAGATCGAGACCCAATCGTCGACTCGATCGAAACAATCCTATCGGAACGTATGTGATTGTATCTGAACGGGAGATCAGACCGTGACAGATCGTGACACCTGAAATTGACAAATCGTGACCAGATCGCATCCGAGCGCAACAAATCGTATCAGAACGTATCGACTCGCATCACCTCGTATCCAAACCTGACATTTCAGAGAAGTTCCACGATCAGCTACGAATGGCCAATCGTGGCGTTTGTAACGGATCGCACGACAGTGGGAACCTAGCTTTATATTAGGCATTAATAATAACAAAAAGTGAATAATAGACATATTTATCTTTGTCAAGAAGGTAATTTCACGGTGGTAATTATAAAACAAAGCCTAAAAAGAGGTGATGAAAATGCCTCTTTTGAGATATCGGCTGAAATATTTCAAATTTAAAAATGGTGTATAGCTATTGCAAACGAGATACAAAGTACGGGTTATATTAGGCATTAATAATAACAAAAAGTGAATAGTAGACATATTTATCTTTGTCAAGAAGGTAATTTCGTGTTGTTGATTATAACAGAAAGCCGTAAAAAAGAGGCTGTAAAAACTGCCTATTTTGAGATGTTGTCTGAAATTTTAACTTTTCAAATGTAACGCACTTACGATCGATTTACCTGTATCGATAAAATAGTAAATGGCGGCATTCTAGCACGACAACATAAATCGAAGAACTAGAGCATTTATGAACCCGTGTCTCTTCCATGTATACTTGCTCCCTGTTATAGGGTATCAATATTTTCATATCATATGCATTCTGCTTTAGTGCTTATAATTACAAGTCGAGTTGTACAATATTCAAAACCATTTAAAAATTGTATTTAATTTAATGTAATTTAATTTTAAAAAATTGTCACGACTGAAATTTTAAAAAGGACAGAATGAATGCATGCATATATTAATAAGGAAATATAAAAAGACAGACTCTCTTGCCACCATTTATTATTTTTAGCTCTACTGGCCAAGGGCCAGCAGAGCTTATGGGATGGTGTGTTGTCCGTCGTCCGTCCGTCGTCCGTCCGTTAACTTTTCTTCAAACGACTTCTCCTCAGAAACCGCTTGGCTAATTTTGACCAAACTTCACATGGATGATCCTTAGATGAATGCTTTTTAGATTTGTTAAAATTAGGTCAGCACTACATCCAAGATGGCTGCCATTACCATATATGGTCGAAACCTTAAAAAATCTTCTTCTCCAGAACCGCTGGACAGATATCAACAGTTTTTCTTTTAAAATGATCGCCAACGCCTAGACTATCAAATTTGTTCAAATAAAGTCCCCGGGGTCAAAAGTGGCCAAGCCCCGGGGGTCCAAAGTTTGTATATTGAGGTTTTGCATTATTTTTCATATAGACATATAGGAAAAAACTTTAAAAAATCTTCATCTCTGAAACCACAAGGCACAGAGCTCTCATGTATTACATGTAGCATCAGCTTATGGTCCTCTACTGAGTTTGTTCAAATGGTGACCCTGGGGTCAAATTTGTCCCCGCCCCGGGGGTCACAATTTTACATAGACTTATATAGGATTTTTTTCTTCATCTTCTTCTCGGAAACTACAACAGCCAGAGGTTTGATATTTTGAATTTACTATAAGCTTATGGTCCTTTACCAAGTTTGTTCAAATGGTGACCCTCGGGTCACATTTGGCCCCGCCCCAAGGGTCACATGTTTTACATAGACATGTATAGGGAAAAACTTAAAAAATCTTCTTCTCTGAAACTGCAAGAGCCAGATGTTTAATATTTTGCATTTGCTATAAGCTTGTGGTCCTCTACCAAGTTTGTTCAAATGGTGACCCAGGGGTCACATTTGGCCCCACCCCAGGGGTCACAGTTTTACATAGGCTTGTATAGGCAAAAATAAAAATAAATCTTTTTCTCTGGAACCATATGGCACAGAGCTCTCATGTATTACATGTAGCATCAGCTTATGGTCCTCTACTAAGTTGATTCAAATGGTGACCCTGGGGTCAAATTTGTCCCCGCCCAAAGGGTCACAGTTTTACATAGACTTATTTTGGATATTTTTTTTAAAAATCTTCTTCTCAGAAACTACAACAGCCAGAGGTTTGATATTTTACATTTATTATAAGCTTATGGTCCTTTACCAAGTTTGTTCAAATGGTGACCCTGGGGTCACATTTGGCCCCGCCCCAAGGGTCACATGTTTTACATAGACATGTATAGGGAAAAACTTAAACAATCTTCTTCTCTGAAACTGCAAGGTTTAATATTTTGCTGTTGCTATAAGCTTATGGTCCTTTACCAATTTTGTTCAAATGGTGACCCTGGGGTCACATCTGGCCCCGTCCCGGGGGTCACAGTTTTACATAAATGCTTGTATAGGGAAAAACTGAAAAAAATCTTCTCTGGAACTGCAAGAGCCAGAGGTTTAATATTTTGCATTTTCTATAAGCTTATGGTCCTTTACCAAGTTTGTTCAAATGGTGACCCTCGGGTCACATTTGACCCCGCCCGGAGGGTCACATGTTTTACATAGACATGTATAGGGAAAAACTTAAAAAGTCTTCTTCTCTGAAACTGCAAGAGCCAGAGGTTTAATATTTTGCATTTGCTATAAGCTTATGGTCTTCTGCCAAGTTTGTTCAAATGGTGACCCATTGGTCACATTTGGCCCCACCCTGGGGGTCACAGTTTTACTTAGGCCTGTATATATTTTTTTTATTTTTTTTATTATTTTTTTTAAATTTATTTTATTTTATTTTAAATATTTCATTTTTTTTATTATTTTTTTTTATATATTTTTTTATATTTTTTTCTATGTTGGACCAGTCGGACCAGTAACAGAGGAGTTATGGCTCTTGATTTAGTTAAAAATGCTATATTTTGCCTCGTTAATACGGTAGGGCCTTTATTTTTCATCTGATCTTTACCAAGCTTTACCAGATTCTTTAGTAATGGCCCTTGATTTAGTCAAAAAGCTGTTTTTTGCCCGAAACTTCCAATAAAACATGGCAGCCACTCGCTTCATTGATGTTATAAGAGCCATGTTAGCCAGTAGAGCGTCCACAGGCCCTCTTGGGCCTCTTGTTATTAAATGCATTTCAAGAAATCAAATAAATAACAATATATTTATAACACAGGAAAAAACTATAAGGCTAAGCTAAGGCACATAAAACAAGTTCATCTAACAGGGGTTCCAAAGAAGCTAGAAAGATCGCATTGCATTGTGAGACAAAATTCAGAAATGCTACATACACCACGACTATCATGAATAGAATAAGTAATAAAAGCCACTTAATTCTAAAATTGTACCAATATTTTGAGTAATCGCACCTTTCGTATTGTTTCATGACTCATGTTCATGTTGATTGAACAATCAAACATAAAATTATCCCAATTTACTTTTAGTGGCTTGATATGAAAAATAATTATGAATTTAGACAGACTAGAAGAAAAAGTTTTTAGAGAACAAATAAATGTAATCAAACTTGTTTTTTTTAAAAATACTTATGTGTTTGGACTCTCTGGAACACCTTACGAAAAGGAGTTATCACGTACGAATAGGACTCTTGACATCCATATGAGCTTTATATGAAAAATACTTATGTGTTTGGACTCTCTGGAACACCTTATGAAAAGGAGTTATCGCGTACGAATAGGACTCTTGACATCCATATGAGCTTTATATGAAAAATAATTATGAATTTAGAAACAGACTAGTAGAATATGTTTGTAGTGAACAAATAAATGTAATCAAACTGTTTTTTTAGCTCGACTGATCAGAGATCAGCAGAGCTTATGCCGTGGTGCGGCGTCCGTCTGTCCGTAAACTTTTATTTGTAGCTACATGTACTACTTCTCGGAAACTACTGGATGGATATTCATGAAACTTTACAGAAATGTTGCCCACGAAGTCTAGTTGATCCTAGCAAAAATTCATGTTGATGTGAAATCCAAGATGGCCACCAAAGCTAAAAATAGATTTTTAAAATGCAAGTTTGTAGCGACTACTTCTTGAAAACTATAAGTGATATTGATATGGGACTTCTTATAAAATGATCAGCATGACATGATGTTGGTCCTTGTCAAAAATCGTTTTGATTCAACGTTAAACATGGCTGCCAGTGGCCATCTTTGTTTAGGCCAAATAAAATTATACCTGTGTTTACTGTAACATTGCTGAAAAAAATTGGGTAGGTAGGTAGGCATTTTATTTTATTTTATTTTTTGGCGAAGTTACATTTAAGGTGGCGATGAGCTTTGATGAATGGGAAAATGTGGTATTTTAAAAACTACAATAGATAACGATGTGAAATTGTGTATGTTTTATTGTTTCCCAAAAGGCCTGGTAACAACTGGCTCTTTTCCCAAACACTTGCAATTATTACAAAGGGGTAAAACAGTTTTAAATGTTTTCCGCAAGTCTGAAAGAGGGTCAGCTCCAACAGCAAAGAGTACATGAGTCGGCTGGGATCAGTCCAGCTCCATACAGTGTGATCTCCAGTTATGACTTGACTTCCATACTCTTCCTGAATACCGGTATATGACCGTCAGGAAGGATGGGGGACCCACAGGTGTAGTCAAATTCTGAGGTTGACATACATGTAACCAAGAGCAGTTCTTGCCTCCCAGACAGCTAAAAATTATTCAAAGTTATAATGTCAAAATGTGTTAATTGACCATTTGAATAGTTTTGTAAAAGTGTTGACTTACATCTATATTACTTCTCTAACATCAGAAAGTAATAAATATTTATAAATTTCTCATGTTAGTTATTATGAGCCTATATTGAGGTTGAGTTCAGAAAATTATTATGGAACGGCATACTTCTTCAAGAAGTTATCATGCAGTAGTAGTCGATACCAATGCTTAGTGCTGAGAAGCAAGTAAACATATGCTCATTAATATTACTGTTTTAGAAACAAACTTACGACAGGTGGCCTGGAACTCGGGGCATTTACCGACCTGTTTGTGGTACTTGTCAAACAATTCAACAATCGATTCTTTATGGAGAGTGCACGCCATAACATTAGCGCTTCCATGTGCTGACATTTTTGAATGATTGATTGATTGAATTGGATTTTATAGTCGCACCAACAGCTAAGGTCATATGGCGACTTTCCAGCTTCCATTGGTGGAGGAAGACCCCAGGTGCCCCTCCGGGCAATTTTTGTGCACGGGCGGGCACCTGGGTAGAACCACCGACGTTCCGCAAGCCAGCTGGATAGCTTCCTCACATAAAGATTCCTAGTCCCCTGAGGGATCGAACCTACAGCGGTGAGGGACAAGTGATTTCAAGTCAGAGACGTTAACCACTCGGCCACGGACGCCCCCCTGACATTTTTGAAACTGTACAGCCAAAACAGCACTGGGAGACGCCATTTTGACTGTTTTATACCAGTCCTGTGCACAGTATACCGTGAAATTCACACGCTTTCAAAACCGCACCGCGAAATTGAAAATTGCACCGTGATCTCATGAACATTACTATTTTTTCAACATTTTTTTTTTTTTTAAATATTTTTTCAACATTTTTTTTTTTTTTTAATTTTTTTTTTTTCAATAAAATAAAAACGAGTCGGGGGTGTTTTCAGCGGGTCGGTCGGGTTACAGTAAACTCAGGTATAATTTTATTTGGCCTTACATAGAGTTATATAGTAAAAACTTGTAGCGACTACTCCTCTGAAACAACTTGACGGATTTTCATGAAACTTTACGGGAATGTTGCTCTTGATGTCTAATTGATCCTAGCAAAATTTCAGGTCGGCCCGAAATTCAAGATGGCCGCCACAGCTAAAAATAGATTTTTAAAAGATAAGTTTTTAGCGCCTACTTCTTGAAAACTATAAGTGATATTCATATGGGACTTTTTCTAAAATGATCAGTATGACATGATGTTGATCCTTGTCAAAAATTATTTTGATTTGACATTAAACATGGCCGCCAGTGGCCATCTTTGTTTACATAGAGTTATATAATGAAAACTTGTAGCGACTACTCCTATGAAACTACTTGATGGATTTTCATGAAACTTCACAGGAATGTTGTCCTAGCTATCAAAAATCTATCAGTAGAGCTTCAAGGTCATTGACCTCTTGTTTTAATACTTATGTGTTTGGACTCTCTGAAACACCTTCCGAAATACGAAAATGACTCATATTAAACATCCATATGTATAGCTTTATAATAAAATAAAATATTAATTTAGAAACAGACTTTAAATGTTATGTTTGTATTAAAAAAAACAAATTGACTCTAAAATACCTTACGAAAAGTAGTTTTTGGTGTACGAAAAGGAAAAA
Source organism: Cyrtodaria siliqua (assembly GCA_037043455.1). NCBI lineage: Eukaryota > Metazoa > Mollusca > Bivalvia > Adapedonta > Hiatellidae > Cyrtodaria > Cyrtodaria siliqua. Next base: position 43,877 of record JAWPHD010001611.1, read on the forward strand.
TCAATAATGTGTATATCTATACAGTATAATCAATATTTAAAGCTTTAAATTATTATTTCTTTTCGATAATTTAGAATAATATTCAAATAATGCGTAGTAATAGAATAAGATAAATCAAACGTTATTGTTGTTCGTGTGTGTTCTTCTGAAATACCTTATGAAAAGGAGTTTCCGTATGCGAAAAGGATTCATAAAAGCAAGAATTAAAACTGTATAGCTTCCCTTTACATTACACATAATGTTTGTGCTGAATATAGCATTGAATATATTAAAGTATCATAACGAATTTTGTTTTTAGAAACTAATAAATGAATATGTACATGTATGTTTTGTTTATATGTTCAATTATTCCTGAGTAGATCATTACATTATAACCCGTTTCTTTTATGATCACAAAATGTGATAATCCAATCAGTATCAATCAGTAATGCGACTCGTAACTTGGTTAGTTATAGGATTAGTTTAAATAATTATCGTTGATAAATTGTTGTTTTCTGCCGAACATCGTTCGAAGACGAATCGTTTTATAGACATGCATTAAAGAAGGTTGGGGATACCGCCTTAAATTAATTATTTCTTCCAATATTGAGCAAATATAATAATGTTATCTTTTAGTATTCTTTCTATTCGATCATTACATCACATAAACATTAGACATAGTGTGTATATAATTAATTTATAATGTGTGTTATGTTTATCGATGTGTTTTATTTTTATATTTTGCTGTAGATGTGTAGAAACATTTAGAAAAAAACCCAGAAAGCCGCTTTGTGTATATACTGTTTATCAATGTGTTTTTTTTAGTCCCCCACCGGTCCCGGGGGGGACTATAGGTTTGCACCCTGTCCGTCCGTCCGTCCTTCCAAAATGCTTGTCCGGGCCATATTTTCAATACTATAAAGCTTTGAGATACCAAACGTGGTATGTGGATACATCTAGGGATAGCGGTGTGTCGCGTACCAAAAAAAGGTCACCTTGACCTGTGACCTCTGCCATAGAAAATGCTTGTCCGGACCGTATTTTCAATACTATAACACTTAGAGATACAAAACTTGATATTAGAATACATCTTGGAATAACGGTGTGTCACGTAACAAAATTAGGTCATTGTGACCTTGACCTGTGACCTCTGTCATAGAAAATGCTTGTCCGGACCGTATTTTCAATACTATAACACTTAGAGATACCAAACTTGATATTTGAATACATCTTGGGATAGCGGTCTGTCGCATACCAAAATAAAGTCACAGTGACCTTGACCTGTGACCTCTGTCATAGAAAATGCTTGTCCGGACCCTTTTTTCAATACTATAACACTTAGAGATACCAAACTTGGTATGTGAATACATCTTGGAATAACGGTGTGTCGCGTACCAAAATTAGGTCATTGTGACCTTGACCTGTGACCTCTGTCATAGAAAATGCTTGTTCGGACCGTATTTTCAATACTATAACACTAAAAGATACCAAACTTGGTATGTGAATACATCTTGGGATAGCGGTGTGTCGCGTATCAAAATAAGGTCATTGTGACCTTGACCTGTGACCTCTGTCATAGAAAATGCTTGTCTTGACCGTATTTTCAATACTATAACACTTAGAGATGCCAAACTTGGTATGTGGATACATCTTGGGATAGCGGTGTGTTGCGTACCAAAATAAGGTCACTATGACCTTGACCTGTGACCTCTGTCATAGAAAATGCTTGTCCGGACCGTATTTTTAATACTATAACACTTGAGAGATACCAAACTTGGTATGTGAATGCATCTTGGGATAGCGGTGTGTCGCGTACCAAAATAAGGTAATTTTGACCTATGACCTCTGTCATAGAAAATGCTTGTCCTGAACGTATTTTCAATACTATAACACTTAGAGATACCAAACTTGGGATGTGGATACATCTTGGGATAGCGGTGTGTCGCGTACCAAAATAAGGTCATTGTGACCTTGACCTGTGACCTCTGTCATATAAAATGCTTGTCCGGACCGTATTTTCAATACTGTTACACTTCGAGATACCAAACTTGGTATGTGAATACATCTTGGGATAGCGGTGTGTCGCGTACCAAAATAAGGTCATCTTGACCTTGATTTTGACCTCCATCATAGAAAATGTCTGGAAAATGTTTGTCTGGGCCGGTGGGGGACTATGGATTGCCCTGCAATTCTTGATGCTCTTGTTTCATTTAATTTGCAAAAACAAAAAGTTCTTTATTATGTATTGTATTATGTTTGTTTAAAATAATTTGTATGCTAATGTCATGTAATAGATAAATTTAAAATGCGTAGGAAATATTAAAACTATTATGAGTCCATTCAGTTGTAGTTTTCTTTTCATCTCCTAAAATGAACAGTGAATAATTAAAATAACACACTACGACAATAGATGTATCATCAATCTCTTGAGTACAAACTCTGACTCAAGACTGAACAAGTAGATATACAAGTACATATGAAAGTCTCGTGGTATATAGATTGTCCATCAAATAATAGTACACTTATTTGTTTGTATACACATTTCCCCTTTTAAGTCATTCATTTATATTACTAATACATATACATATATATATATTTACTGAGTTCTTAAGAGTTTGATGACTATATACCAATACAGTTAAGGTATCTATCTGAAAAAACACCTTGATTGTTAGGTTATATCATGTGTATGAGTCCTTTTCGCAAACGGAAACTCCTTTTCGTGAGGCAATCCGAGAGAGTAAAAACACGTAAGTTTTATAACTAATTCTAATAATTAATCTGTTTTTAAATTAATAACATATATATGTGTGTGTTTTATGAGTCGTTTTGGTATGCAGTAACTCCTTTTCATAAGGTACATTGTATTTCAAGTCAATACACATGATTATTGAAAAAAAAGAATGTTTGATACAATTTATTCTTTTACTACTGTACAAACATATTCTATGAATACAATTCTAAATTACTAAAAAATAAATACGGTAGGGCTTTATATATTGATTTTATGCGTCCTTTTCGTACGCGGTAACTCCTTTTCGTAAGGTGATCCATCGAGTCAAAACACATAAGTATTTAAAAAAAACGAAGTTTGAATACATTTATTTGTTCGCTACAAACATATTCTACTAGTCTGTTTGCAAATTCATAAATATTTTTCATATAAAGCTGTACATATTGCTTTTATGAGTCCTTTTCGTAGACCGAATCTCCTTTTCGTGAAAAGGACTCCTTTTTGCACTTTAGGCCTACTGGTGATCAATAAAATAAAACACCTCCACATTCTGGTAGGTGGTAAACTCGGTGTTGATCGTTGATGCTCAACTGACTTTAGCCCTTATAAAACTAATTTGTAGTGATTTTAAAAGTTCTATGTTTTGTGTGCATCAATGTATTTTCTTTTGGTGCTGTCTAATTTTGATAGGGCATCATCAAAAAAACTGACCAATAAGTAACCAAAAACAAGACGTGTCAATACATTTTGGTAGGTGATAAACTTGGTTTTTATCCTTGAAGTTCAACCAAGTGTACTGTTAAAATTTAAGGGGTTGATGCACTATTTGTTAAAAAGGGCTCTGAAAAACTTGAAAAAAGCTGAAAGAATGATCACAATGCCATGAAAAATAAAGTAGATAATTATGACCTATTGAAAATTTGCAAAGAACATAAATGGAGGTGGCCATCTTTGAACGATGATGCAATCGAAACTTTTAACCATATATGGCATATTGACAAAATACATTTTAAAACAAAGAAAATCACTGCAAATAGCTTAAAGATAAACATAGAGATGTAAAATGTATAAATTGTATGCATATTTTTCATTTGCAGTGATTTTCTTTGCTTTAAAGGACATTTTGTCAATATGCCATATATGGTAAAAAGGCGCAATGATGTCATCTTTCCAAAATGGCCGCCTCCATTTATTTTTCTTTGCAAAGTTCCAATACGTCATATCTCCTTTATATTTTATGGTATTTTGATAATTCTTTCAGCTTTTTTCAAGTTTTTCAGAGCCCTTTAAAATAAACACTGTATGAAAATAGTGCATCAACCCCTTTAAGGTATCTACAGTGTGATTTTTTAAAACCTGCATATTTCGTGTATATTCATGCAAATTGATTCGCTATAATTATGTATCTTTCAAAATCAAAATCTTGAAAAGTATCATCGTTTTACTCTGTCAAAGATTTTTATTTTACCTAAGAATAATCAAAGCACTGGAAGTACTGAGAATGCAAGGTTTGATAGGAGAGACTGTTTGAATATTTGCATGATTGCTGGACATTTAAAATTTCCATAAATTTGACATAGTTTTAGCCAACTTGGGGATCTTAGGTTACCTACAAAAAATCTTAGAGGGTCGATCCAATCGAAATCAGGGTTCTCAATAGACGCGTACACATGCGTTTTGACGCGTGGAAATTCAATTTGACCCAATTCTGACGCAGATAATTTACCACCTGTGCGTTTTTATGACACTCGTAGATTTGCTTCCAAGCATCGATATAATACCTGTTTTCGGTAGCCCAAACATCACAACAATGAGCACGCACTGCATAACAGTCATTGACACCGTGCCTGACAACCTTGACAGCCTCTCGACCTGTCTTATTTGCTGCTGTCGCAGCTTGTGGCACAGAGGCAGAAATAACCTGTCTGTAAATGGTGTCACAGTGTAATCTAATCGCTGCTATTGTGTTGATAATTTAATGATTATCTTTGAAATGTAAGATGCTTTATGCAGATGGAGACTAACTATTATGACATGATTGGATTAACTGTTTAATTGATTGCTACCGGCTTCTGATTGATTACCGGTTATTTAGACCGAACTGCGATAAAACAGATGCTAGCGGTCAAACGTGTGAAAAGGTAATATCGGCAAAAATAAAATTGACTTGATAAATAATTTGTGTTTGCTCTTTGTTAATTTTGTTTTACGCACGTTCATGTATAAATGTGTTTCTGTTCAATACACAAATGGCTCAAAGAAGAAATATTTTTGTAGCGACTACTTCTTGAAAACTATAAGTGATATTGATATGCGTCTTTTCCTAAAATGATCAGTATGACATGATGTTGATCCTTGTCGAACATTTGATTCAACGTTAAACATGGCTGCCAGTGGCCATCTTTGTTTACATAGAGTTATAAAATGAAAATTTGTAGCGACTACTCCTCTGAAACTACTTGACGGATTTTCATGAAACTTCGCATGAATGTTGCTCTTGATGTCTAATTGATCCTAGCAAAACTTCAGGTCGGCCGGAAATTCAAAATGGCCGCCACGGCTAAAAATAGATTTTCAAAAAACAAGTTTGTATGACATGACGTTGATCCTTGTCGGAAAATCATTTTGATTTGACTTTAAACATGGCCGCCTGCGGCCATCTTTGTTTACATATCGTTATATCATGAAATTGAAAACTTGTAGCGACTACTCCTCTGAAACTACTTGACGGATTTTTCATGAAACTTCACACGAATGTTGCTCTTGATGTCTAATTGATCCTAGCAAAACTTCAGGTCGGCCAGAAATTTAAGATGGCCGCCATGGCTAAAAATAGCTTTTCAAAAAACAAGTTTGTAGCGACTACTTCTTGAAAACTGTAAGTGATATTGATATGGGACTTTTTCTAAAATGATCAGCATGACATGATGTTGATCCTTGTCGAAAATCTTTTTGATTCCATGTTAAACATGGCTGTCGGTGGCCATCTTTGTTTACATAGAGTTATCTAGTAAAACTTGTATCGACTACTCCTCTGTAACTACTCGACGGATTTTCAAGAAACTTCACAGGAATGTTGCTCTTGATGTCTAATTGATCCTAGCAAAATTTCAGGTCGGCCGGATATTCAAGATGTCTGCCATGGCTAAAAATAGATTTTCAAAATACAAGTCTGTATGACATATGACATGACGTTGATCCTTGTCGAAAAATTATTTTGATTTGACTTTAAACATGGCCGCCTGCGGCCATCTTTGTTTACATATCGTTATATAATGAAAACTTGTAGCGACTACTCCTCTGGTTGAATTGGATTTTATAGTCGCACCAACAGCTAAGGTCATATGGCGACTTTCCAGCTTCCATTGGTGGAGGAAGACCCCTGATGCCCCTCCGGGCAAATTTCGTGCACGGGCGGGCACCTGGGTAGAACTACCGACGTTCCGTAAGCCAGCTGGATAGCTTCCTCACATAAAGATTCCGAGGCCCTGAGGGATCGAACCTACAGTGGTGAGGGGCAAGTGATTGCAAGTCAGAGACGTTAACCACTCGGCCACGGACGCCCCGACTACTCCTCTGAAACTACTTGACGAATTTTCATGAAACTTCACATGAATGTTGCTCTTGATGTCTAATTTGATCCTAGCAAACTTTCAGGTCGGCCGGAAATTCAAGATGGCCACCATGGCTAAAAATAGATTTTCAATACAAGTTTGTAGCGACTACTTCTTGAAAACTATAAGTGACATTGATATGGGACTTTTTCTAAAATGATCAACATGACATGATGTTGATCCAGTTATTTTGATTCGACATTAAATATTTTGATTCAACATTAAATATGACCGCCAGAGGCCATCTTTGTTTACATAGAGTTATATAATGAAAACTTGTAGTGACTCTCCTCTGAAACTATCTGATGGATTTTCATGAAACTTCACAGGAATGTTGCTCTTTATGTCTAGTTGATCCTATTAAAATTTCAGGTCGGTCGGAAATTGAAGATGGCCGCAATGGTTAAAAATAGATTTAAAAAATGTGATTTTGTGGTGACTATTTCTCAAAAAACATAAGTGATATTGATTTGGAACCTTTACCAAAATGACTGGCATAACATCTTGCAGGCTGATCAGGGTTTAACTGTCTTTGTGCTCATCAGTCATTTGATCGAAACACCCCTTTGTACTACAAATGGACTGGTCCAAATTAAAAGGACAGTCCATTATACATTCATAGAGGGGTAAGGATTTAGTCTCTTTTGTATTTTGACACTCAGAAAAAAGACTGAAAACAAATTGTAGGATTTTAATTCTTATTTTCCAACTATAACCAGAGACAAGAGCAAATCTACTGAGATAGTAACATAATTCTCAGGAGAAATTGCATAACATGACCTGGTCACACACCTGCTATATTTCTGAATACAGATCATTCCATTTCTGTTCCACAGTGTGATTTAGAGCAGAAAAAGGAGGATACTAAGGTTGATGTTGTAAGGGATTTAACTGATATAGTTTTATAATTAAACTTTTTGGTAGCATTATGACATTTTTATAAGCTGGAAAAAAATATATTCTTTAGAGTAGGATAAAATGGAATGAGATTATAATAAATCATAATATTTAGGAATATTGCTCTTGATGTCTAGTTGGTCCTAAGTAAAAATCAGGTTGGCCTAAAATTCAAGATGGCCACCATGTCTAAAAATAGATTTATTAAATACAATTTTGTGGCAACTACTTCTCTAAAACCGTAAGCGGTTTGGTACCTTTACCAAAATGACTTTTATAAAACTTTACAGGAATGTTGGTTTCGATGTCCAGTTAGTTCCATTAAGTAAAAATTAGGTTGGCCGGAAATTCAAGATAGCAGCCACAGCTTAAATACTCGTTTGTGGCAACTACTTATCAAAAAACATAAGTGGTATTGATTTGGAACCTTTACTAAAATGACTGGCATGACAGTCATGTAGTTGGTCCTAAACAAAATTCATTGATTCTATGTCAAACATGGATGCCTGCGACCATCTTTTTTTAGATAGAGCGATAATAGGAAAAGCTTGTGGCGACTACTTCTCTGAAACTATTTCCATAAAACTTCACAGGTTCCCATGGCGGATCAAGCTATCAAAATCTATAAGTAGAGCTTCAAGGTCATTGACCTCTTGTTACTTTAAATTTCTTGTCGGTGCTACTCCTCCTAAACGGCTTGTTGGATTTCTACGAATTTCTAGGAAATCTCGGTATGATGTCTAGTTGTGCAAATGGCGGTATAGCAATGAAATATTGGACAAGTTCGGAAAAAAGAAGTACTGATGGGAATTTTATGACGACAAGCCGTTTTAGCCAGTAGAGCGTCTACAGGCCCTCTTGGGCCTCTTGTTTAAGTTCAAATGCATATCCTTGCACAACTTTCTTGGCAATACAATATTTACAGAATTCACTAAAATTAAAGTTATTAAAGGATGTTTTATAAAACGGGGCTTCTATTTGTTTAATTTTGACCCTTGGGATTTTTCACTTTTAAAGTCTATTGAGAACCCTGGAAATATATTGTGATCAATTGTCATTAAACTGTTTCAAATATAGACTAGAATATTATTTTAGGAAATTGCTGATGGATAGGCAGATTTGTGTTTTATGGCCAAACTGTCACTCAAGATGACCTCCATGTCTAAAATTATGTTATTTACAGAGTGGCATGTATTAAGTAGTAGGCTTCCAGGAACAAGATGCACGAGAGGTCCTGTATCACTCTACTGGCTTGAATAGTCTAAAAGCCTATTGGAAAACAATTTTTAAAAAATCAAGGGCTATAACTCTGATGTCTCTAGTCAGATGCAACTGGTTTTGAACGAGTCCAAGCTTTTATTAATATAAATATATTGACTAAATTTAGTAAAGATTGAATGAAAGATATGTTCACGGGGCAAATATAGGACATTGTCATTAAATTAAGGGCAATAACTATCGTGTTTATTATACGATATATGTAGTTTTCAGTATGGTACACACTTTCGTTAATGTAAAGACTGTGATGCACAATGAGGGGGCTATATTAAGAGTTCACAAGGCAAAATATAGGATTTTCCATTAAATCAAGGGCAATAACTCTGAATTTTATTAACCAATATGGGTTGTTTTCCAACTTGTCTGAGCCTTCATTAATATAAAGACTCCGGCCAAGTTCGCTGAGGATCGGATGCAAAATGAATGGGCTAGTGTTCACAATGCAAAATATAGGATTTTCCGTTAAATCAAGGGCAATATTTTTTGCGTTTATTATCCGATATGGGTAATTTTCAAACTTGTCCAAGCTTCCATTAATATAAAGACTCTGACCAAGTTTGGTAAACATTGGTTGCAAAATGAAGGGACTACTAGTGTTCAGAAAGCAGAAAGGCTAAAAATAGATATAAGTTTGTAGCACCTATTTCTTGAAAACTATAAGTGATACATGCCTCGACATTAACGGCTGTCCGATAGCCCGGGACAACTAAAAGTTGCTGTCGGACAAGTATTTACTGCTATCTACCTGTCCTATCGGACAACCAAATATGTTTAGTTCTTTTTTCATCATTTTCCTTGAATATATCTGCGAACACTTCCTAGTCCGTGAGCCTAGTCTTGTGGTTATTGTTTACGATTTAAAACTTTCGCTCTCAAACAGTGATCACCTAATAATTAACCAATCGGCATGCTTGGTGGCCAGTAGTTCAAAGAGTATTGGTGGTTTATGTTACAGATGCCAGGGCTTTTTTCCACAAAATTGGGCAGAGGCCCAGGCCTGTCCATTTTGGGAAAAAAGAACGCGCTTATTTCTCATTTTGGGAAAAATACAATGTTTCATAAATTAAGTAAATATGACATTAATATACTTTATTTATATTGTCATCCATTATTTATCATAATTATTAACTTTTCCAAGTCGGAATTTACTTCGCAGATAAAAACACTGCAGAATTCATGCTTTTTCTCAAATTCTGAGAGACTGCTGTTTTCCGATTGGGAAATATTTCTGCCACAGTTGGGAAAAAACAGTCCAATTTTCTGTTGGGAAGAGGCCCTTTACAGGCCTCTGTTATATAAGGTAAAAAAGCCCTGGATGCACGTATTCAACCAATCATATTGCGGCTGTTCTGTCATTTACTTTGGTAACGGTCACAAAATGGCGGCGCGCTGACAAACTGCATGACCTGTCAAAGTTTTTTTCAGCTGCTGATGAGGGTTTTGCCAGATCAAACAGCTGTAAGAAAAGAATACAAGACAAAAAGAAAGCGGGGTCGGATGAGTACAAAGTTGCCGTCGCTTTTTTTGGGCTTCGAGATAATGAATAAAAGAAGATTTGTTTTATTCATTTACTAGCAATCTCATAAGAAACTGTTTCTGTTCATGTTAACGTCTTGTTTTTTTTGTCTTAACTTCCTTTAACTCTTATAAGTAATATTTTAAGGAAACATTCATATATAAAGAAAATACATTTTTCTACACTAGGAAGCAAAAAAAGACACCTATTAAATGGATGAATTTTATTTATTTATATTCCTTAGGTATGCAGTAAAATTTTATTGTAATAGCCTGAGTGGCTAAGGCTTAGCTAATTATGTAGGACATACTCTCGCCTTTGGTCACCACTTGGTCACCACGTGTGACTCAATAGCAACGAAACAGCAGTTCTCCTTGTAGAATATTCTGGGTAATGACAACTACCCTTATCTGTGTAACAGCTTATAGTGTTGAGGGATGGATTTCATTGGTCAACACGACCTTGTTGTTCCGATCAGTCTATATCTGATTGGTTGACCGAGGCTAAATGTTGTTCTCCTAAGACCCCGAACGTGAATAAATGATCGGCAACGACCGAAGATAACCAAGCTCTACCGTGCAGACTGCACTGTCATAACTTCACCACACTCTTTCCCTTCTTTGAAAAAGCTGGTCCATAGGGTAACTCCAGACGCAAGTTATTTCAGTCTTACACTTACACATATAATTTTATATGATATTAATATAATATTGTCTTATTATTAGTATTCTTATTCTTTTCTAGCTTCCTATTTCAATCTTTATAATTTTTAAAGAAGGAATGTCAACCTCACTTTTTATTATTTTATATATACTTGCATTACAAATCTGATAACCCACTTTAATTAACCTCACATGCTCAGGAATTATGTACGAAAACTACCCCTTATACAATGCCACGACAACTACCCCTTATACAAGGCCACAACTACTATTGTCTGGTCGTCAGTCTATATCTGATTGGTTGACCGAAGCTAAATGTTGTTCTCCGAAGACCCCCGAACGAGAATAACCGACCGGCGACAACCAAAGATAACCAAGCTCTAACCGTGCAGACTGCACTGTCATAACTTCACCACAATTTGGACAAGTAATACCATTTTTCGGAATATTACATTCCGGACAAATATCGGACAACCCCAAGAACAAAAGTAAGCATCAATGCCTGTGATATTGATATGGGACTTTTTCTAAAATGATCACAATGACATGATGTTGATCCTTGTCGAAAATTATTTTGATTCGACATTAAACATGGCCGCCAGTGGCCATCTTTGTTTACAAAGAGTTATATAATAAAAACTTAGCGACTACTCCTGTGAAACTACTTCGCGGATTTTCATGAAACTTCACAGGAATGTTGCTCTTGATGTCTAGTTGACCTAACAAAATTTGAGGCCAGCCGGAAATTCAAGATGGCCACTCTTTGTTGACATAGAGTTATATAGTAAAAGCGTGTAGAGACTACTCCTCTGAAACTACTTGACGGATCTTCACGAAACTTCACAGGAATGTTGCTCTTGATCCTAGCAAAATTTCAGGTTGGCTGGAAATTCAAGATAGCCACAACAGCTAAAAATAGATTTAAAACAAAAACAAGTTTGTAATACCTACTTCTTGAAAACCATAAGTGATATTGATATGGGACTTTTTCTAAAATGATCAGCATGATTCAAGATGGCCGCAACAGCTAAAAATAGATTTAAAAAAAAAAAAGTTTGAAGCTATTACTCCTGTGAAACTACTTGACAGATTTTCATGAAACTTCACAGGAATGTTGCTCTTGATGTCCAGTTGATCCTAGCAAAATTTGAGGCCAGCCGGAAATTCAAGATGGCCGCCATGGCTAAAGATTTAAAAAGAAATTTGTAGCAACTACTTCCTAAAAACTATAAGTGATATTGATATGGGGACTTTCTCTAAAATGACCCTTAGCCTCGTCCGTCGGATGGGGACGTAAACCGTGCGGTCCAGTGTATCGGTCTATCCTCCAGACACGTTAAAGAACCATAGGAATCTATTTGATAATAAGAGTAGGGCAGGTTCCCTGATTCCTATGTATTCTTCCCCTCTCTCTGGGGCAGCTCTAAATAACCTATACTGTGTTAATGAGCCGTTAAACAACATTCAATTCTCTAAAATGATCAGCATTGTTGAAAATCATTTTGATTCAACATTACCAAACATGGCTTCACAGAAATGTTGCTCTTGATGTCTAGTTGATCATAGATCCTAGCAAAATTTCAGGTTGGTTGGAAATTCAAGATGACCGCCATGTCTAAAAATATATTTTTAAAAAATTTTGTAGCAACTACTTTCTTAAAAACTATAAGTGATATTTATATGGAACTTTTTCTAAAATGGTCAACATGACATGAAGTTGGTCCTTGTTGAAAATTATTTGATTCGACATTAAACATGGCAGCCAGCGGCCATCATTGTTTACATAGAGTTATATAGTAAAAGCGTATAGCGGCTACTCTGAAACTACTTGACATATTTTCATAAAACTTCACAGGAATGCTAATCTAGCTATCAGAACCTATCAGTAGAGTTTCAAGGTCATTGACCTCATTATGATTCTCAATTTTAGCTCCGTTAACTTTTGCCTTGTGAACACTCTAGGGCCTTCATTATCAATTGGATCTTTACGAAACTTAGCCAGTGTCTTTATATCAATGAAAGCTCGGACAAGTTCGAAAACCAGCCAGATTGGATAAGTTTCACTAGAGTTGTGGCCCTTGTTTTGCTGAAAAATGACATATTAAGCCTTGTGAACACTCTAGCAACTTTATTTATTATTTGATCTTTACCAAACTTACACAGATTGTTAATATAAATGAAAGCTCGGACAAGTTCAAAAACCAGCCAAATCGGATTAGTAACACCTGAGTTATGGCCCTTGTTTTTTCTGAAAAATGCTATTTTCTGCCCTGTGAACACTAGCGCCTTCAATATTAATCGGATCTTTACGAAACTTTGCCAGTGTCTTTGTAGCAATGAAAGCTCGGACAAGTTTGACAACCAGCCAGATCGGAATAATTTCACCGGAGTTATGGCCCTTGTTTTGCTGAAAACTGCCATATTAAGCCTTGTGAACACTCAGCACCTTCATTTATTATTTGATCTTTACCAAACTTGCACAGATTGTTAATACCAATGAAAGCTTGGACAAGTTCAAAAATCAGCTATATCGGACAGGAACACTGGAGTTATGTGCCCTTGCATGAATTATGAAAAATGCGATTTTCAGCCTTGTGAACACTCTAGCGCCTTCATTTTGTATTCGCTCATTCCCAAACTTGGCCAGATTGTTGATATCAGTGAAAGCTTGGACGAGTTTGAAAATCAGCCAGATAGAACCAGTAATACTGGAGTTATGGTTATGACCCTTTTTCAATATTTGGTAATGTACACTGGAAACCCCAAATCTCACTGGAGGCATTTTTTTTTTTTTTTGCTTTTTTTTTCTCCATAAGAAACCTTGTTTCATGGGTTCAACATTTTAGTCCCCCACCGGTCCCTGGGGTGACTATAGGTTTGCACCCTGTCCGTCCGTCCGTCTGAAATGCTAGTCCGGGCCATATTTTCAATACTAAAAGACTTTTAGATACCAAACTTGATATGTGGATACATCTTGCGATAGCGGTGTGTGGCGTACCAAAAAAAGGTCAATGTGACCTTGACCTGTGACCTCTGTCATAGAAAATGCTTGTCCCGACCGTATTTTCAATACTATAACACTTAGAGATACCAAACTTGATATTTGAATACATCTTGGGATAGCGGTGTGTCGCATACCAAAATAAGGTCACAGTGACCTTGACCTGTGACCTCTGTCATAGAAAATGTTCCGAAAATGCTTGTCCGGGCCATATTTTCAATACTATAAGACTTTGAGATGCCAAACTTGGTTTGTGAATACATCTTGGGACAGCAGTGTGTCACGTACCAAAATAAGGTGATTTGACCTTGACCTGTGACCTCTGTCTTAGAAAATGCTTGTCCGGACCATATTTTCAATCTATAACACTTAGAGATACAAAACTTGGTATATGAATACATCTTGGGATAGCGGTGTGTCGCGTACCAAAATAAGGTCATCTTGACCTTGACCTCTGTCATAGAAAATGCCTGTCTGGACCCTATTTTTAATACTATAACACTTAGAGATAAACTTGGTATGTGGATACATCTTGGGATAGCGGTGTGTCGCATACCAAAATAAGGTCACTATGACCTTAACCTGTGACCCCTCTGTCATAGAAAATGCTTGTCCGGACCATATTTTCAATACTATAACACTTAAGGAGATACCAAACTTGGCATGTGTATACATCTTGGGATAGCGGTGTGTCGTGTACCAAAATAAGGTCACTATGACCTTGACCTGTGACCTCTGTCATAGAAAATGCTTGTCCGGACCATATTTTCAATACTTTAACATTTAAGAGATACCAAACTTGGCATGTGTATACATCTTGGGATAGCGGTGTGTCGCGTACCAAAATAAGGTCATTGTGACCTTGACCTGTGACCTCTGTCATAGAAAATGCTTGTCCGGACCATATTTTCAATCTATAACACTTAGAGATACAAAACTTGGTATGTGAATACATCTTGGGATAGCGGTGTGTCGCGTACCACAATAAGGTCATCTTGACCTTGACCTCTGTCATAGAAAATGCCTGTCCGGACCCTATTTTCAATACTTTAACACTTAAGAGATACCAAACTTGGCATGTGTATACATCTTGGGATAGCGGTGTGTCGCGTACCAAAATAAGGTCATTGTGACCTTGACCTGTGACCTCTGTCATAAAAATGCTTGTCCGGACCGTATTTTCAATACTATAACACTTGGAGATACCAAACTTGGGATGTGGATACATCTTGGGATAGCGGTGTTTCGCGTACCAAAATATGGTCACTGTGACCTTGACCTGTGACCTCTGTCATAGAAATGCTTGTCCGGACCATATTTTCAATACTATAACACTTAGAGATAC
This sequence comes from Cyrtodaria siliqua, assembly GCA_037043455.1. Taxonomy (NCBI): domain Eukaryota; kingdom Metazoa; phylum Mollusca; class Bivalvia; order Adapedonta; family Hiatellidae; genus Cyrtodaria; species Cyrtodaria siliqua. Next base: position 58,903 of record JAWPHD010001611.1, read on the forward strand.
CAAACTTTGTATGTGAGTACATCTTGGGATAGCGGTGTGTCGCGTACCAAAATAAGGTCATCTTGACCTGGACCTCTGTCATAGAAAATGCCTGTCCCGACCCTATTTTCAATACTATAACACTTAGAGATAAACTTGGTATGTGGATACATCTTTGGATAGCGGTGTGTCGCATACCAAAATAAGGTCACTATGAACTTGACCTGTGACCTCTGTCATAGAAAATGCTTGTCCGGACCGTATTTTCAATAATATAACACTTGGAGATACCAAACTTGGCATGTGGATACATCTTGGGATAGTGGTGTGTTGCGTACCAAAATAAGGTCACTGTGACCTTGACATGTGACCTCTGTCATAGAAAATGCTTGTCCGGACCATATTTTCAATACTATAACACTTAGAGATACCAAACTTGGTATGTGAATACATCTTGGGATAGCGGTGTGTCGCATACCAAAATAAGGTCATCTTGACCTTGACCTCTGTCATAGAAAATGCCTGTCAGGACCCTATTTTCAATACTATAACACTTAGAGATAAACTTGGTATGTGGATACATCTTGGGATAGCGGTGTGTCGCATACCAAAATAAGGTCACTATGACCTTGACCTGTGACCTCTGTCATAGAAAATGCTTGTCCGGACCATATTTTCAATACTATAACACTTCAGAGATACCAAACTTGGCATGTGAATACATCTTGGGATAGCGGTGTGTCAAAATAAGGTCATCTTGACCTGTGACCTCTGTCATAAAAATGCTTGTCCGGACCGTATTTTCAATACTATAACACTTGGAGATACCAAACTTGGGATGTGGATACATCTTGGGATAACGGTGTGTCGCGTACCAAAATAAGGTCACTGTGACCTTGACCTGTGACCTCTGTCATAGAAAATGCTTGTCCGGACCATATTTTCAATACTATATCACTTAGAGATACCAAACTTGGTATGTGAATACATCTTGGGATAGCGGTGTGTCGCATACCAAAATAAGGTCATCTTGACCTTGACCTCTGTCATAGAAAATCAGTGCTCACACTGGCCATTTTAAACTAATAGCCACACATTTTTTAGTTAAGAAAATAATAGCCAACTTTAATGCGTAAGAAAATTTGGTCAATCGTAAGAGCCAAATTTTCAATCAGATTTTATTAGACTATCAGGGCCTCCTCTGGCTATATTTTTCTTTTTGTCACCACTTTCTCCAAGTTTAAGAAGTAGGAGCCTAGACTAGAATTTAAAATTTAAAATTAGGATTCCAGGAACTACACATTGATAAAACAAAGAATGATGGATTAAATAATGAATAGAAATATACTTTATGTATCTGTCATCTATATATCGTTTTTCTTTCCACCAACATGTATTTGTAAAGGACAGTTTTTCTCATTCGATTATGTAAATAAAAAAAAATATATAAAAAAAAAATCCGAAATTATGTACCATCCGAAGTACTATGACACCACACTTTCACGGCCCGAACATTTCAAAACATTTAATCGAAATACCATCAATTACGAACTTTTGTCATGCATTAATGTGTTTTGAGTGCCAAAAATGGTCTTTCTTATCAAAAGGGAAAGAAAACACAACCCTTATAGTAGGATAATGTAGTTTTATGTCATTAATTGTCGATCTCAAAGTTGTGACAAATTGAAACTGCCGACACGAAGCCAGGCACAATATTCAAACTTCTTATTGTTTCAATGTTTTAATTACTTTATTGCAAGTGTTTTCACAGTTCACAATACATATGGGAGTTTGCTACCTATCAGGATCATGATGGGATAGCTATTAATGCAGATGAAAGTAGCGACTATGTTCATAATAGTGCGTGCACAAATTAATTTCATCTCTTCGTAGTTTGTGTACAGAAAATCAAACAGGAAACTGTACCTACTGTTGCATGCGTAACGGATTGTCTGATTGGTCAATCGCCCGAAAGATAACAAATAACGGCATATCTGATTGGCTATTCGGTCCATTAATCACATGATGTTTGCGTGTATCAACAATGCCGATTATCCGACAACGAAGTGCCAATTAAGGGAATTAACAACTTTTACAAGCGATAATTGATAAGCGCGTGGCGACATCAGAGGGAGTGTGAACGGATTATGTAATGTTTATTGCGGTCATTTATTACTTGGGGTGTCAAACAGACCATTATACGATAAATGTATAATAAAAAAAAAAAAAAAAATAAATAAATAATAATCGCCATTTCTTGTCGACATTTCTTTAAAATAATCGACAGTATTATAAAATAATCGCAAATGGCCACCATGGCGTATGGTAGCGTGAGCACTGGAAAATGCCTGTCCGGACCCTATTTTCAATACTATAACACTTAGAGATAAACTTGGTATGTGGATACATCTTGGGATAGCGGTGTGTCGCATACCAAAATAAGGTCACTATGACCTCTGTCATAGAAAATGCTTGTCCGGACCATATTTTCAATACTATAACACTTAAGAGATACCAAACTTGGCATGTGAATACATCTTGGGATAGCGGTGTGTCGCGTACCAAAATAAGGTCATCTTGACCTTGACCTGTGACCTCTGTCATAAAAATGCTTGTCCGGATCGTATTTTCAATACTATAACACTTAGGGGAGACTCCTTAGTTTCGAATGAATATCCATGGGGAATTTCTTATAAAACAGAAATCTAAGAGATTAAAAGCCATGTACAGGCTAGACAATAAAAAAGAAATCCACAAATGGTGTGTTTTTGACTTAGTATGACATAATAGTTAATTTTGATATAAATAAACTTTTTGTACTATGACCCGTATGTAGCCTGTAAACAGAAAATCGTAACTGGTGGCTATGTTGTAAATGATAGCTTTTTTTTTATCATCTCTTGCAATTTGGAGGCGACATCAGATTACGGGAAAAAAATGCCGGTTAAGGTATGTAGAAATAGCATTTTTATGACAATTTGGAGTGTTTGTCATTCAATTATGGATGTGTTATATCTCAAATAAAGGACAGGTATATGCTGCCTTGTGTCTATAAATGTCATGTTTTCCTTCATTTGAGTGCTGAGTGGGTGGGGTAAATGAATTGTATTTGTAGGCAGAGAAACTGACTTTGTTGCTTTCTGGCATGTATTTGCTGTATTTTGAGAGGAAATTATATGGTCTTTCAGGAATAGGGCATGTTTGTTAGTTTTGAAAAATAGAATTCAAGTTATTTAACGTAATTAGTGTACATGTCTGAAAATAGTCTGAATTTCAAAGAAAACTGTAGATTCTGACCTTAGAGATACCAAACTTGGGATGTGGATACATCTTGGAATAGCGGTGTGTCGCGTACCAAAATAAGGTCATTGACCTTGACCTCTGTCATAGAAAATGCTTGTCCAGACCATATTTTCAATACTATAACACTTAGAGATACCAAACTTGGTATGTATTTTCAATACTGTAACACTTAGAGACACCAAACTTGGTATGTGAATACATCTTGGGATAGCGTTGTGTCGCGTACCAAAATAAGGTCATTGTGACCTTGACCTTGATCTTTGACCTCCATCCTAGAAAATGTCTGGAAAATGTTTGTCTGGGCCGGTGGGGGACTATGGATTGCCCTGCCAAACTTGATGCTCTTGTTATTATTTGTTTTGATTTGTTTTAATTTTTATTTTTTTCTTATTTTTAATTTGTTTTAAATTTATTTTTTGTATTTTTTTTTGCTTTTTTTTCTCATAAGAAACCTTGGTTCTTTTTTCTTTAATTGGGAGCTTAGGGGCCCTTGTTGGATCAGTTTTACATAGAGTTATAGGGAAGAACTTCAAAAATCTACTTCTATGAAACTACAAGAGATATAGGTTAATATTATTATTTATTATCAGCTTATGAATCCTCTACCAAGTTTGTTCAAATGGTGAACCTGGACTCAAATTTGGCCCCGCCCCAGGGGTCACAGTTTTACATAGACTTATATAGGGAAAAACTTCAAAAATCTTCTTCTCTGAAATTACAGGAGCTAAAGGTTTAATATTTTGTATTTATTATCAGCTTATGTTCCTCTAAACAAATTGTTCAAATGGTGACCCTGCAGTCTAATTTTCCCCAGGAGTCACAGTTTTATATAGACATATATAGGGAAAAACTTTAAAAATCTCTGAAATCTACAAGAGCCAGAGGTTTAATATGTTGTATTGTATTTACCATCAGCTTATGGTCATCTGCCAAGTTTGTTCAAATGGTGACCCTTTAGTCAAATTTGGCGCTATCCTCGGAGTCCCATGTTTTATATAGACTTACATGTATATAAGGACAAACTTAAAAATCTCCTTCTCTGAAATTACAAGAGACAACAGTTTAATATTTTGTATTTATACTAAGCTTATGGTCCTCTACCAAGTTTGTTCAAATGGTGACCCTGTGGTCAAATCTGTGGTCGAAATTTTGATTTGTTTTAAAGCCAGCCAAACTTGAGCCAAATATATCCCTCCCCCATATCTTGGTAATTGAAGACAGTTTATATAAAACTAGTTTGATATTGCCGTATCTGACACACAATCCTTCTATCCACCCACCCCACCATGGACAACATAATCATAGCCAGTAGAGCGATACAGGCCCTCTTGGGCCTCTTATCTATTTTTTAGCTCGACTGATCAAAGATCAGCGGAGCTTATGCCGTGGTGCGGCGTCCGTCTGTCCGTCCGTAAACTTTTTTTTGTAGTGACTACTCCTCTGAAACTACTGTTTGGATTTTCATGAAACTTCACAGGAATGTTGCTCTTGATGTCTAGTTGATCATAGCAAAAATTCAGGTCAGCTGGAAATTCAAGATGGCCACCACAGCTAAAAATAGATTTTAAAAATGCGATTTTGTGGTGACTACTTCTCAAAAAACATAAGTGATATTGATTTGGAACCTTTACCAAAATGACTGGCACTACATGTAGTTGGTCCTAACCAAGATTCATTTCGATTTGATGTCAAATTCGATGTCAAACATGGCCGCCAGTGGCCATCTTTGTTACATAGAGTTATATAGGAAAAACTTGTGGCGACTACTCCTCTGAAACTACTTGACAGATTTTCATGAAACTTCACAGGAATGTTGCTCTTGATGTCTAGTTGATTCTAGCGAAAATTCAGGTCGGCTGGAAATTCAGGATGGCCGTAATGGCTAAAGATAGATTTTAAAAATGCGATTTTGTGGTGACTACTTCTCAAAAATCATAAGTGATATTGATTTGGAACCTTACCAAAATGACTGCCATGACATGTAGTTGGTCCTAACCAAGTTAAGTTTGATTGGATGTCAAATATGGCCAGCAGCGGCAATCTTTGTTTACATAAGAGTTATATAGAAAAAACTTGTGGCGACTACTCCTCTGAGACTACTTGAAGGATTTTCATGAAACTTAACAGAAATGTTGATCCTTACAAATTTTCAGGTCAGACGGAAATTCAAGATGACCATGGCTAAAAATAGATTTTTAAAAAACAAATTTGTAGCATTTACTTCTTGAAAACTGTAAGTGATATTGATATGGGACTTTTTCTAAAATGATCAGCGTGAGATGATGTTGGTCCTGGTTGATTTCTTTTTTGATGAAACTTCACAGGAATGCTGATCTAGCTAACAAAACCTATCAGTAGAGCTTCAAGGTCATTGACCTCAGTTTAATTTTCCTTTCTTTTTTTTCCTTTTTTTTTACAAAAAAATGTTTAGGGTTGGCAGGAAATAAATCGGCATGGTCGGAAGACCAGAAACAGAACTCTTTTTTTTGGTCTCCGGCAGACATTTACAAAAATATCAAGTACATAGTGGTTAGGGGCCACTTTCCGTCCAAGACCAGTTTCCGTCATTCTTATTTAAAAACCTATTTTTTTTTACTCTGCAAATTACTTACGCGATGTTACTAATTGACAGACGTTTACCCTGAAGATTGAAAACAGAAGAAACAACCAAAATGTAAATAAGCTGTACAAAAATGAAATGTATTTCTCCAAAAATTATGTTTACTGCCTTAAATGTCATTGGGGATGCGCGCGCATACTGCCGCATAATAAATTACTAAAAATAACACTGTTACAGGCGTTCACGATTGAGCATGGAATTACATTTATACTGACCCAATGTCATCGTGTGTTCAACTCTGCCTCATTCGTCGCTAAATGTAAACATGAGTTTGAATATATAATGAGTGGTTGTCACTCTCGCAGGGTTCGGGACAACCTCAATCTTGGAAGATTGGGATCCTTGATTTTTGTCAATGTGTTATTATTAAAATACATGTTGACCTGTCTTATTAACCCATTTCATTCGGGACAACGATCCATCAGTAACTACCCTTTCTATTCGGGACACCGATCTATCGGTATAATTTTCTGTTGAAAACCCGTCTCCCATAGAAACGTGTATGAAACGTCATTACTTTCTGTGCACGGAAGTGAAACTTTACTAGCGCATGCGCAATATTTGCGAGTCATTTCCGCATCTTTTAAAATTGAAAAAGTCTTGAAGAAAAGTAGTTTTTGTTCGTTTTTTCGAAGATTTCTTTTTGATTTGAAGTAAATGGCGGAGGCACAAGAAGCACTAAGCGACGGGAGCGATATAGATGTGAGGAATTTGTCAGATTTGAATGATTCCGATGTAGAAAGTGACGATCCAGTCGAAGAAAACATCGGAGATCGTCAACAACAAAGGAATCGGTTTGAATTTCCCGACTATCAGGGATTTTTCGATGATAATTGGGACTCTGAGGGTTCGGATTTCTCGGAATTCGAAGGTTTCCAAGGTGGATGGGTTCGGGATGACTTTTAACGTCGCCCGACACGGCCGTATACAGGTGAGGGGGGTGCAACAGTTCTGCACCCAGAGGAAGCATTTCCCCGTGATTATTTTGGTTTGATCTGGGGTGATGACCTATGGGATTATTTGGTTACTGAAACCAACCGATATGCCACCCAGGAAAGGACGAAAAATCCCCCACCCCTGTTCGCACCAGAGTGGTCCCCTGTTGATGTTCCCTGCTTGAAGGCATTCCTTGGCTTATGTTTTCTAATGGGGATCATGAGATTGCCCAGCAGAAATGACTACTGGCGGGTGAAGAAGCGTCTTTTACGGACCGCCTTCAACTCGATCATGCCACGTGACCGATTCAACTTAATTTGGCGGTTTGCTTTGTTTTATTTATAACTCAAGCGGGATCCCTGATTATCAGGATGGCACCCAGATTTAAAAGGTAGGGATTCCTGTGGGATTCCAAAGCAAAAAAGTTGGTGTCGAACCCTGCTCTCGTCACCGGTTCTTCGACCCATTGTAGCCACAGTAGCTAGCGATCTTTACACGCAACAAGTAAATTATATGTGTAGTCTACATCATTGTCTTTTGAATGTGTATGAAAGGTCTAACTCGGCCTTGCAATGAAAATAACACAATATTTAGCGCAGTGAACGATGCTTGATGGTTCACGACAAATTAGCCCAATGATTTTTTTAGTGGTCGGTCATCATTCTCACATCTCCCGAGTTTAATTGTCCGCACGGTTTACACAACTCTGGAAAGCGAGAATGCCGATCATAGGAATTATTTTATTTCGTGCACTTACGGTAGTTTCAGCCTATTTCTAATAAATTGGACTTGAGACAAAATGGCAAATAGCTTTAAAAACAAGTTTATTAATAAACAAATTTTGAAAGTAATAACTTTCATCACTGCTGGAGACACCTAAAGTTATTTTCGCGGAGTGGCATACATCAACATCTAATAGCGAAATGGTGAGTCTTTAGAAGTACATGTACTCATTGTTAGGATAACGACTTTGGTCACGTGAGACTTGTAGACGGGGCGAGTGGGATGTGTCAGCTAGCTTAAATTCACTGAGTACTTCCATTTTATTGGACGGCTACATCGGTTGTTTACATGTCTGATGCATCAAACATCCATCGACACACGCAATGTATTTCCATGATCAATCGGGAACGGTTGTATGACGTCATATTTTTTATCGCACTTCAGCGGACGCAGTTAAAATATACCTTGATAATATATTTTAAACAAAGAGAGGCAACTCGTACAACCTGTATCTATGTTACTAATTGACAGACGTTTAGCCCCGTTGATTGAAAACAGAAGAAACATCCAAAATGTAAATTTAGCGATACAAAACGAAAAGGATTTCTCCAAAAATTACTTCCTTATATGGCGTTGGGGTTGCGTGCATATAATGCAGTTATTACGTCATATTTTTTATCACACTTCAGCGGACGCAGTTAAAATATACCGGGATAATGTATTTTAACCAAAGAGAGGCAACTCGTACAACTTGTATCTGTTTGATTTACTTGATTTACACAGAGTGACCTTTGTTTAAGTGTAAAATTGACGGCATTTGACATCATGGAAAATATTACATTGACGTTACCAGTAACTATTGCATTGTCATAGCGATCGAGGTGAATGATGGAACAATGCAAACATACATTTTTTAAAATAAACTTGCAAACATGTTTTTAACTTATAAAATTTTACTTTATCATGACCTAGCTGGATATATCACTTGCAAATAACATGACGGAAACTGGGTTTGTAAACAAAATGATTTCTCAGTTTTAGATTGTTGGAGAGATATTAATTTGGCGTTGTCCGTCCGTTCTTCCGTCCGGAGCCATATCTTCATAATTACAATTTGGATTTTTGGACTTGGTAATAATGTTTATTCTGATAGTGGGATGACACGCAGCTATTTTTTTCCGGAATCGCCCCAGTAACGCCGGAGTTATTAACCTTTGATTGCTAAATATTGCTTAATTCTGTTTGTCCACAGCCATATCTTGATAACCGCGTGTTTGATTTTCATTAAACTTCATTATAATGTTTATCCCAATAGTGGGATGTGACGCGGCAAATTTATTTCGGCATCATCCTAGTAATGCCGGAGTTATTGCCCTTAACTTGATAAATGTCCCCTTGAATTATTCAGGCCGTGGGTTCAAATCTCACAGGAGGCATATTTTTCTTCTTCTTTTTTTGAACCGCTTGTTTGATTTTCATTAAACTTCATTATGTTTATTCCGATAGTGGGATGTGATGCGGCAAATTTATTTCGGAATCGTCCAGGAGGCATATTTTATTCTTTTTTTTAAAAATTATTTCCATTTTTTCATGAGAAACCTTGGTTCCCATTGGGTTCAATTTTTCTATAAAAAAAAAGAAGAAAAAATTGATTTTTTTAATTTGATTTTTTTTTCTCATAAGGAACCTTGGTTCATGGGTTCAGAGCTTAGGGGCCCTTGTTGGATCAGTTTTACATAGCGTTATATTGAATTTTTATTATTTGATTTTTTTATTATTATTTTTTTTTTTATTAATTTTTTTTTTCTCATAAGAAGCCTTGGTTCATGGGTTAATTTTTTCTTTAATGGGGAGCTTAGGGGCCCTTGTTGAATCAGTTTTACATAAAGTTATAGGGAAGAACTTCAAAAAAGTTCTCTGAAACTACAAGAGATAAAGGTTTAATCTTTTTTATTTATTATCAGCTTATGGATCCTTTAGGTCTCTCACTACACACTTCGATTTTACTGTGTTGGCCATAGGGAATAAAGTCCAATTTCCCATTCTAAATCAAACCTTTAAAGTCTAAAAGTATTTTTTTGGTAAAATACAGTTATTGCTGCTCATAAAAATCCATAAAATCTGGTACATAGCCCAGTTTTTTTTTTTTTAAATAGGAGTGGTGTCAGGCAAGGTACTCTTTTCGGCTTTCACTAAACAGTTTGCACCTAAATTCATACGCATTTTGAGCACCCACAAATGTGTCACATTTTGCTGTCAGTGTCGTCTAATCGCTGTTCATCCAATCTCACACTATTGTTTTCTCACCTGCAACAGGAAAAGAAAATATCCATGGCCAATTATTAAAAATATCTCAAACCGAAGAACACACCTCTACTTTTTATGGTGTAAGAATCATCCTACAGTCACATACAAGGGAGCTAAGTGTGTAGTGAGATCTTCAAGGGGGGCTCATGTGTGTGCATGTCTTCAAAATCATACCCGCAACAACTATAGGTGACTACATAACGAAAATAATAGTTTATAGATACTTTTGTCATAGATTACATGAGTTTACGGCTCAAAATGCAACATGCATCAATTTGCTTCGTGCCATATTCATGGAGCGAAAAAATCAGGAATTTTAATCTGAATCAAGAGTAGAAATTATTCAGTAACTTTTGTATTCTAAGAGATTGTGTTCTTAAATTCTGTAGGATTTGTGTTGGATATGTATATAATATAAAAAAAGTGTGATGTTTGTCTTTCAGGCAGTGTTTCTTAATTTATTAATTGTTCACCTATGCCCATATATGATTTTTTTTTTTTTTTTTTTTTTTTTTTTTTTTAAAATGATGCTTTCTGAAACAGAAGTAGTGGTTAGACTTATTTTCTAGTCAAAAATAGTTTATTATATTACCTGTCCTACAATGTCATTAAAGGCCATTCAAGTTGATGTCATCACAGGCATGGCTCCAATAAAACAAGCCCTCCCTTCTACTCTCAAATTGGCATCTTCTACCAGCTTCCTGTATAAAAAGATGAAATGGCTTTTACTTAGCACATGATTACAATATTGATAATAATGTTACTAAATATTACTATTTGAAAACCTAGCCATTTTATAAAACAAAATGTAGGGAAAAAATCAGAAAATATACCCAACAGTGATTTGAAAGGGGAACAAATACATAAAACCAGCAGGGGAGTTAACTAGGAAACACTCAATGACACCACAACTTGCTAAAAGCAGAAAAACAACCGAAAACCACCGGCATGCAGATTAGTTTTCAAGAAATTATCACAATACAGATAACGCTACCAAATGTACATGAACAGCGCTTATCTTAAAAATCTATGAAATTATAACAATCCGTATATTTCATACAAATGTCTGTCAATTCCATGTTATATCGAAACTGTTAATTAATCGCATTGAACCGCATTGCATGCACTTCATACGTAGTTGTTGAATTCATCTTAAATTACAGTCAGTCAGTCAGTCAGTCAGTCAGTCAGAGTCAGTCACAGTCAGTCAGTCACAGTCAGTCAGTCAGTCAGTCAGTCAGTCAGTCAGTCAGTCACAGTCAGTCATAGTCAGAAAATCAGTGATCAACTGCTTGCGACCGACTGCAGTGTTTCTCCAGACGACACTGTACACCTACTCAAAGCAGTGAAAATTGAATGCAAACCATTCGGATCAGAGCGAAAAAGATAGCAGCATATTACTATACATAATGCAGCACAACACGTAACATGCCAAAAATAAATTCAGTACAGATCTGCGGAAAAAAAAAGTCTAGGCGACACAGGCAATCTTTACCGTGAATAATGATAGAACCAGAATTTAATGTTTTATTATGACGCGAAATTCACTTGAATTTCAATGATGTAATTCGCGTACATTTTTTTTATTCAAACATATATTAGCATAGCTTTATTTCTTAGTGCAAAATAACATTTATAATCAGAATTCAGAACCGAAAACACTTTTAACGCCATTTTTTAATTTACGTAAAAAGAGACGATGAAGAATGTAACAGTACATTAAAGTTTTGTCTGGATTTTTTTTTCCTATATATAAACAGACACACAATATATTAGATGTTTTTTATTTGACATGACGCGAAATTTGTATGAAATGCGCATGAACAAATATCACGAGAGAACAAATTGCCTGCCTGCGTACAAATGGAATACAAGAAATGAGATGAATACGCTAAAAGCTGGAACGCCTCATTCAGCTAACACCAAGCATGAAACAATTTTGTGTCTCGACAAATGTGCAACTGCAAACGACAAATCTTCCCAAAAGACAGCGGTTCGAAAAAGGTTGTCACGCAACTTCAAAGCAAACAAGGAAGAGCGACTAAGTTAATAAACATATTTGATGAACATTCTCGACAAATAAGACACACCGAACAGCGGTTTTGAAATTTGTTGCACTGCATAAGTGGGTGGGGTATTTTTCTAATATTGTCAATAGCTGAAATAAATAATTTGCTATACAAACACATACCTGTTAGATGTCATATGAAGCTGCTTTCCGTGAACATGTCCCTGGCATAGTGTCGGTATATTGTATCCATTTGAACCCAACAGAGACGAGAACTAAACTTCCAGAAACAATTTATCGACTCGCAAGCACAAACTTTTTTTGGCAAATACAATCGAATATCCATCTTTCGCGGAATAGTTGATACTGCATGTACATGTGTATGCACTGAAATATGCACTGACAACATTTATATTGCGTTTCATCAGGATGTTTCATCGCCTGGAATCCATATCGACATTACGGAAGTGGTTTGGGAGTTCACTACAAACAGCATACACAAAATAACCCATGTTGATCAAAGTATGGTCCATTTTCATGTGCAAAATCACTAATTTATGGCCAAATCCAACTAAAGTTCATTGCAATTCATCATAAAATGTTCAATTCAACTTTTTTACACAGTTGAAAACATCAAACTCAGAAATATTGATCTGTGTCAATGAAAGCTGTACTGAAAGCGTCTGGCTGATTGTTTCTGTTAAGGTCTCACTACACACTTCGATTTTACTGTGTTGGCCATAGGGAATAAAGTCCAATTTCCCATTCTAAATCAAACCTTTAAAGTCTAAAAGTATTTTTTTGGTAAAATACAGTTATTGCTGCTCATAAAAATCCATAAAATCTGGTACATAGCCCAGTTTGGTTTTTTTTAAATAGGAGTGGTGTCAGGCAAGGTACTCTTTTCGGCTTTCACTAAACAGTTTGCACCTAAATTCATACGCATTTTGAGCACCCACAAATGTGTCACATTTTGCTGTCAGTGTCGTCTAATCGCTGTTCATCCAATCTCACACTATTGTTTTCTCACCTGCAACAGGAAAAGAAAATATCCATGGCCAATTATTAAAAATATCTCAAACCGAAGAACACACCTCTACTTTTTATGGTGTAAGAATCATCCTACAGTCACATACAAGGGAGCTAAGTGTGTAGTGAGATCTTTATCAGTTTTGTTCAAATGGTGACCCTGGGGTCAAATTTGGCCCCGCCCCAGGGGTCGCATTTTTACCTAGAATTATATAGGGGAAAACTTAAAAAATCTTCTTCTCTGAAACTACAAGAGCCAACAGTTTAATATTTTGTATTTACACTCAGCTTATGGTCCTCTCATACTGACGTCATTTCGAATATTTCAAATTCATCACTGATATTCGGCAGTTGCCCTCCTGATTTTTCCCCCCATAATTCCAAGCGCCAAACACGAGAGATGATACTAGTATCGATGAGGGCGAGAATGTGGTCCTCTACCAAGTTTTTTCAAATGGTGACACTATGGTCAAATTTACTCTGTCCCTGGGTCACATGTCAAACTTGGTTTATATTAATAAAAAATTTAAAGCTAGTCAAACTTGAGCCAAATACATCCCTCCCCATGAAATAACAAGAACATCTGATAGTAGCGTAGTAATGAGATGAAGTAATCAGATTGATAAATATCACATGGCCAGGTAATTAAAAAGTAATCATTGATATACATTTCTACATTTCTTGTATACTTCATTAATTTTATTACTATATTATACACACCTGCTAATATTACACCCAGTCCAGCCCTTTAGTCCCACTATAAAAGTCAGTGCCTTAAAATGGTACATCTTTTTTTCAAATTTACTATGGTGATGAATTTCAAAAATACTCTATTTATCTAGTAGATAGTCGAATTTATGAAGGCTCATGGTCATGATTTATATTAATTAAAAATAAATCCGAATAAATTTCTTCCACTTGAGGATAATACATGTACATCATTCGGCAGGGGAAATCAATTCATCAAATTTGCTTGTTTGTATGGTGTTTTACGTCATTTTCAACACATGTAAGGTTATATATGACGGTTGATTTTTTTGAGGTGGAGGCAGACCACCCACTTTTCCTGGGTAGAACCAGTACTGTACACCTCCCGCCATGCGTAAGAATCGACACTGAACTTCATGTAGCTTTCACTTCAAATGTTTTCATGGATTTATTACACTTGACATACAGTTCACATATGATGTGTCTGCATCTTTATTACACTTGACATACAGTTCACATATGATGTGTCTGCATCAACGGTTTTTCGATTCTACAATTATTTTTTTACAGAATTATGGACCTATGTTTTATTTACATTAAAAAATTAACAAATATTTTAGACATTTTTTATTATTAATTTTGCCCATTCTCATCAGCTACATCAAAAAGCGGGGGTATTCGATACCTTTAGTGATAGTTCTAGTTAATACCAATCTTGGCCAAATTATTTGTATTTTCGAAAGCTTGGCTGAGTTCGAAAACCATCCAGATTGGATCAGTAACACCAGAGTTATGATAAATGCCATAGTCTGCCTTGTTTACACTCTAGCTCTTTCATTTTGTATTTGATCTTTACCAAACTTGACCAGATTATTAATATTATTGAAAGCTTGTACGAGTTCGTAAACCAGCCAGATTGGATCAGTAACACCAGAGTTGCAACACATGCATTGCCTTTGATTTACTGAAAAAATGCAATATTCTGCCTTGACACTTGTGCCTTCATTTTGTATTTGATCTTTACCAGACTTGAGCAGATTTTTAATAACAATAAAACCATGGACAAGTTCCAAAAACCAGCCAGATCGGACTAGTAACACCAGAGTTTTGACCCTTGTTTTAATTAAAAAATGCAATTTTCTGCATTGCAACATTTTAGCACGTTCATTTTGTATTTTCTCTTTACCAATATTGGCCAGATTGTCAATACGAGGAGCGTTCATTATATAATGCAACTAGCCGTCGTATTCACGTTGTGTGAGGTTTACACGCAAAATTTGAAAATGATCTTATAGAATGAACCTTTAGTGACACTTTCTGAACATTTTATTCACATCAGTAAAGATATAAGTCTATGACGACTGTTTGTTTGGGACATATTCGTATACACAGCCTTAAAAAGAGGCAGAAAAGTTTAATGAATCTGCAAAGGTCGTAATGTTGGATTCATGAAAAATGCATTTTGCAGCAAAGTAATTTATTCAAACATTTTTTGTAACTGGAAGTATGTGTAAATATTACGAAAACGATGTTTTCAATACAAAACATCGATATAGTCCAAGGTAAAAAATGCCGTTTTCTTGGAAATATAAAAGTCGTGAAAATATCAAATTCCAATGAAAATAATAGTCAAAATCAGTTTGAAGTTATGCCGGAAAATAGTTTTAAATATATGGGTATAGAATTGAAGGGATACTCTAAAGATTTAATATAAAATCAACAATTTTAGTTACACCGCTCCAAAAATATTAAAGTCTGAAGTTGCTCTTCGCTTTTTTAGAATACAATTTAAGCCAAATTGTGTCGCACTTACAACATTTAAGAAGCAATAAACCCAAAAATAAACACATTACAATTAAAAACTACTAATATTTTCAAATGGAAGATATAAAATTTTGTGGTTTAGGCAAAAATCGATATTGGCCATCGAAATCAGATTTTTAGTCAAAATATTTTTTTCCGTTTTTGGCGTGTTCAGTATCATTTACATGTCTTACAAAAATGCCCTCAAAACACATTTTTTATTGGATGGAAGTATCTGAAACTTGATAAATTAATGGGGGAAAGTTCATTTTAACATAATCCGTATCAATAACTACAACAATGGACCATAATTAAATTTTGGGACCATAGTTGCATTATAAAATGAACGCCCCTCGTATAAATGAAAGCTCAAGTTAAAAAAAACACCAGGATCGGACTATAGTAACTCCAGAGAATGGTGTGGCTGTTGTTACTGAAAAATACCATATTCTGCCTTGTGAACACTGTAACACCTTCATTTATTGTTTGATCTTTACCAAAGTTTGTCGGTGTCTTAAGTCTTTGTATCAGTTAAAGTTCAGACAAATTCAAAATATAGCCAGTTCAGATTAGTAGCACCAGAGTGGTCCTTGTTTTGCTGAAAATTGCCATATTCTGTCTTGTGAACACTCTAGCGCCTTCATTTATAATTTGATCTTTACCAAACTTTGTCAGTGTCTTTGTATCAATAAAAGCTCATACTGTTCGAAAATCAGCCAGTTCAGATAAGTAACACCATAGTTGTGGCCCTTGTTTTTGCTGAAAAAATGCCATATTCTGCCTTGTGAACACTCTAGCAACTTCATAATATTATTTGCTCTTTACCAAACTTGTCAGTGTCTTTGTATCAATGAAAGCTCACACAATTTCGAAAACAAACCAGATTTGATTAGTAACAAGATTTGGCCCTTGTTTGCTTGTTTTGCTGAAAAATACCTTGTGAACACTTAGTGTGCTAATGCTTATACTTTTTAAACCCATTGGATGAGCTTGTCCAAACTTCACATGGATTCCAAGTTAGTAAAGATTAGGTCAATACAACATTTAAGATGGCCGTTATTAAAGATGGCTGCTGAGGTCTATCAAGATTATGAAAAATTGAGTCAACATGCACCTATAATGCCAGAGTTATGTCCCTTTGATTTTTAAAAATTGACTCGTTTCCGACCAAGAACTTAAATATTTATAATCCAATCTTAATGAAACTAGGACTGTGTTTATGGCCATAATATCTAGGTCAAGTTTGATAACCAGCCAGATTGCACCTGTATTGCTGCAGATTTTTGAAATTGCAGATTTTGGCAATTTCCACTCAATTACTTTTATAATCCAATCATGAAGAAACTTTAGAACAATATTTATGGATAAAATATCTCAGCCAAGTTTGATAACCAGTCAGTCGGAGTTGCGGCCCTTGGATTTTTGAAAAACTAAGAATTTTGCGTTTTTTGTTCAAAAACTTTTAACATTTATAATCTGATCTTGATGAAACTTTAGGACAGTTTTTATGGCGAAAATATCTAGATCAGGTTCGAACAAGCTATGTCGCACCTATAATGGCAGAGTTATGGCCCTTGGATTTTTAAAGTTCGCCTTGATTCCAAGCAATAACTTTATTATTTATAATCCGATCTTGATGAAACTTTAGGACAATGTTTATGGCCATTATATCTAGGCCAAATCCGCTAACCAGCCAGTTCGCAGGTATAATGGCAGAGATACGGCCCTTGGATTTTTAAAAATTCTAATTTCGTTTCCAACCAATAACTTTTTATGATCCGATCTTGATGAAACGTTAGGACAATGTTTATGACCATAATATTTAGGCTAAGTTTGATAACCAGCCAGATCGCACCTATATTGCCATAGTAACAGCCCTTGGCTTTTTCAAAATTGACTCGTTTCTGACCAATAACTTCCAATACGTACGCGCTATCATTTCGAACTTTCCCTCTTCGCGTCTTCAAACAATGCAATATAAGCATAGCACCATGCATCAATTTTTACGGATGGCGGAGGTATACAGTACTGGTCCTACCCTGAAAAAAGTGGGTGGTCTGCTTTTACCACAAATAAAAAAACAATGCCGTCATCATATATTGCCTAAAATGTGCTGAAATTGACATTAAACACCATTCAACCAACATCCGGGGCGTCCGTGGCCGAGTGGTTAGAGTCTCTGACTTGCAATCACTTGCCCCTCACCGCTGTAGGTTCGATCCCTCAGGGGCCTAGGAATCTTTATGTGAGGAAGCTATCCAGGTGCCCGCCCGTGCACGAAAATTGCCCGGAGGGGCACCTGGGGTCTTCCTCCACCAGTGGAAGCTGGAAAGTCGCCATATGACCTTAGCTGTTGGTGCGACTATAAAATCCAATTCAATTCAACCAACATCCTTTTATTCCTCATTTTGCTGCTTTTTAGATCACCTGAGCCGAAGGCTCAAGGTGATCTATTGGGATCACTCTGCGTCCGTCGTCCGTCGTCCGTCGTCCGTCCGTCCGTCGTCGTTAACTTTTCTTCAAACGACTTCTCAGAAACCGCTTGGCTAATTTTGACTAAACTTCACATGGATGATCCTTAGATGAATGCTTTTTAGATTTGTTAAAATTAGGTCAGCGCGACATCAAAGATGGCCGCCATTGCCATATATGGTCTAAACCTTAAAAAATCTTCTTCTCCAGAACCGCATGACAGATTTCAACAGTTTTTCTTTTAAAATGATCGCCAACGCCTACACTATCAAGTTTGTTCAAATAAAGTCCCCGGGGTCAAAAATGGCCGTGCCCGGGGATCCAAAGTTTGTATATTGAGATTTTGCATGTTTTTCATATAGACATATAGGAAAAAACTTTAAAAAATCATCTTCTCTGAAACCACAGCACAGAGCTCTCATGTATTACATGTAGCATCAGCTTATGGTCCTCTACTAAGTTTGTTCAAATGGTGACCCTGGGGTCAAATTTGTCCCCGCTCCGAGGGGTCACAGTTTTACATAGACTTATATTGGAAAACAAAATAAAAAATCTTCTTCTCTGAAACTACAAGAGCCAGAGGTTTAATGTTTTGCATTTACTATAAGTATATGGTCCTTGAGCAAGTTTGTTCAAATGGTGACCACCGGGTCACATTTGACCCCGCCCCAAGGATCACATGGTTTGCATAGACATGTATAGGGAAAAACTTAAAAAATCTTCTTCTCTGAAACTGCAAGAGCCAGAGGTTTAATATTTTGCATTTGCTATAAGCTTATGGTCCTCTACCAAGTTTGTTCAAATGGTGACCCAGGGGTCACATTTGGCCCCACCCCGGGGGTCACAGTTTTACATAGGCTTGTATAGGCAAAAACTGAAAACAATCTTCTTCTCTGAAACTACAAGAGCCAGAGGTTTAATATTTTGCATTTACTATAATATTATAGTCCTTTACTAGGTTTGTTCAAATGGTGACCCTGGGGTCACATTTGGCCCCGCCCCGGTGGTCACAGTTTTACATAGACTTGTATAGGGAAAACTTAAAAAATCTTCTTCTCTGAAACTACAAGAGCCAGAGGTTTAACATTTTGCATTTACTATAAGATTATGGTCCTTTTCCAAGTTTGTTCTAATGGTTACACTGGGGTTACATTTGGCCCCGCCCCAGGGGTCACAGGTTTTACATAGACTTGTATAGGGAAAAACTTAAAAAATCTTCTCTCCGAAACTGCTTGAGCCAGATGTTCAATATTTTGCATTTGCTATAAGCTTATAGTCCTCTACCAAGTTTGTTCAAATGGTGACGCTAGGGTTACATTTGACCCCACCCCAGGGGTCACATGTTTTACATAGACTTGTATAGGGAAAAACTTAAACAATCTAATCTTCTCTGGAACTGCTTGAGCCAGATGTTCAATATTTTGCATTTTCTACAAGCTTCTGATCCTTTACCCAGTTTGTTCAAATGGTGACCCTGGTGTCAAATTTGGCCCCGCCCCGGGGGTCACAGTTTTACATAGATTTATATAGGATTTTTTTTTTAAATCTTCTTCTCTGAAAGAACAAGAGCCAGAGGTTTAATATTTTGAAGTTACTATAAGATTATGGTCCTTTACCAAGTTTGTTCAAATGGTGACCCTGGGGTTATATTTGGCCCCGCCCCTGCGATCACAGTTTTACATAGACTTGTATAGGGAAAAATTAAAAAAATCTTCTTCTCTGAAACTGCAAGAGCCAGAGGTTTAATATTTTGCATTTACTATGCGCTTATGGTCCTTTACCAAGTTTATTAAACTGGTGACGGCTCTGCCCCAGGGGTCATATGTTTTACATAGACTTGTATAGGGAAAAACTTAAAAAATCTTCTCTTTCTGAAACCACAAGGCACACAGCTCTCCTATATTACATGTAGCCCTTGGGTCACATTTGGCCATGCCCCAGAGGTTACACCTTCATTTTGTCTTTGATCTTTACCAAACTTTGTCAGTGTCTTTATATCAATGTTGGTAAACAACAGAGGCCACATTTCTCGGACAATCTTAACCAAAGTTGCACAGATTGTATATGATCATAAGATTTCGAAGAAGTTCGATAATGGACAATTACTCAGGTGATCGATATAGGGCCATCTTGGCCCTCTTGTTAGCTCAACTATTCAAAGAATAAGAGAGCTTACGTAATCATGTCTGCATCCCAGTCCACATAAAATATCTCTTGCATTTCTTGTCCTGGCTCAATGAAATTTGGCCTCAAGCTTCCTTATAGTTTTATCTTAAGGGCTGCATAAGTAATTTGGTTCCTTTACTCCCAGGGCTCCTATGGAACCCAAATTCTAAAAATGCCCTTAAAATGTGCAGTGTCGCATTTCACATCAAATTTAACATGTAAGGCCAGATAAAATAATACCTGTTTACTGTAACATTGTTGAAATAAAATTGGTCGGCAGGTTGTTTTTTTGTAATTTTGGAAGATTTTAAGGCACGCATAAAATGAAATACGCAATTGTTAGTCTATTGAAGAACATAAATGGCATTTTAACCAGGTTTTGGAATAGACGGGTGGCGTCAGACTCATAGTTCCCACTTAATAACTTTAGAAGGTTGGGATTGCATTTGGGGTCACTGAGGTCAAGGTCACTGTTACTAAAAATAGAAAAATGGCTTCTGCTCAATACCTTTTGTTAGGAGTGAGATTTTGCGATGAAACTTGCTGGGTAGGGTTGCTGTTGCTTAAAAAAGATAAATTGTTTCTGCTCAATAACTTTTGTTAAGAGTGAGATAGTGCGACAAAACTTTCTATGAAGCAAGCTGGAAAGGAAACTTGGGATTCCATTTGGGGTCTGGGGGGGGTCAAAGTCAAGGTCACTGTTACTAACTGTTTTGTTAGGAGTGAGATAGCGACAAAACTTGCTATATGGAAAGAAAACTTGGGACTCATGTCACTGTTACTAAAAATAGAAAAATGGTTTCTGGGCAATAACTTCAGTTAGGAGGAAGTTATTGAAGTGAAACTTGTTGTGTAAAAGGGTGTGGTAGGAAACAGGAGTAAAGTGTGTTTCAAAGTCAACATGTAGGCTGTAGTAGGGAACAGGAGTCAACGTGTGTTTCATGTAGGGTGTGGTAGGAGGATACCAGTTCTGTTTAAACCCAGAAACTCTGAATCAGTTGCCAATAGTATGTTCTTTCAATATTTCAGCCTGACGATGTGAACTTTTCGGGAGGCCTTGATGAGTCGGTGACGACTAAAGATTGTAATGGAGGGTGATACACTGGTGGATAAGAACCTCATTTCTGCTGTGTGCACTTCATTCAACACCAAGCAAGGTCAGGTCCTGAAGCACAGACTTCAGGCTATTGCACAACAGAGACTTAATGGCCTTGACAAAAGTGGCAGAAATGACTTCCAGAAGAATCCGACTATTAAAAAGCAAGAGGTATCTTTCTGTTTTTAGGCCACTCCTATGATAATTCTTACTTCAAAAAAAGCAGAGTTAAGATCAGTGTAATTTAAGACACCTTGATATAATTAGTTGATTGAGTTCTGTCCCTTAAGACAGTTAGTTGAGAGTTCCTGAGATGTTTTGCCTCAAAATTGTTTCATCTCTGGTTGTTTCGCAACCTATGTGGATATTTGTAACCTAGTGTAAATGGGAATTTTGAGCAAAAATAACGAGAAATTGTTAAGGCTGGCATGGTCCAGTGGAGTCTTCTGATCACGTTTGGGATCTGTTTGTTAGTAAGAGTAGGGCAGGTTCCAGATTCCTATGTATCCCTCCCCTCTTAGGGGTGGCTCTAAATAATCTACAATGTTTTTTGAGCTGGACGAAGACTCAAAATTAGCTATTGCGAATGTGTTTTTTATGTTGTCATTATCATCGGTCTGTTAATTTTGCGATAACTTCGAAACCATAACACCCGCACTCATGAAACTGGTACATTGCCCTAGATAAGATGTTTGGGTCGGCGGGTCAAAGATAAAGGTAGCAATGACCTGGAAATTATATGGAAATACACATTCTGCACGAAACCATTACATCCATACTCCTGAAACTTCTTTGTTACATTGCCCTTGGTGAGTTATAAAATCTTCATCTGAAACTGCAAGACACAGAGGTTAAATATTTAAGTCTCCCCCATGAAGTGGATGGGGAGACATATATCTGTTAGAGGTTATGGTATGGCAAGTTGTCCGTCGTTCGTCCGTTAACTTTTGTTAATAATATTTAACATTTTTTACGCCCGTCCGTTAACTTTTGTTTAATTTTTAGCTCTACTGGCCAAAGGCCAGGAGGGCTTATGCGATCACTTTTCGTCCGTCCGTCTGTCTGTTAGCAATTTTATAAAATCGACATCTCCTCTGAAACCGCTTGAAGGATTTTGATGAAACTTCATCACAATATTACTTGGGAGGGCCCCTCTCAGATTTGTGTTTTTCGCGGCCGCCAGTCATCACGATGGCCGCCATGGCTAAAACTAGGTCAAATTTAAGGAAATTTCAAACGACATCTCCTCCGAAACCACTTATTTCATTCTACTGATATATCATTTACATGTTCCTTGGGTTGGCCTCTATCAAGTTTGTTTTGTGTTTTTTGTTATCGTCGAATAATCAAAATGGCTGCCACGGCGACTCAAAGTTTACATACAGTTATATAGGAAAAGGCTAAAAATGACATCTTCTCTGAAACCGCTTGAAGGATTTTGATGAAACTTAATCACAATGATATTTGGGATAGTCCCTCTCAGATTTTTCGCAGCCTCCAGTCATCCAAGATGGTCGCCATGGCTAAAACTAGGCCAAATTTAAGTAAATTTCAAACGACATCTCCTCCGAAACCACTTATTCCATTCTTGTGAAATATCATATACATGTTCCTTGGGTTAGCCTCTATCAAGTTTGTGTTTTTCATTATCGTCAAATAATCAAAATTATTCAAAATGGCCGCCACAATAACCCAAAATTTACATAGAGTTATATATAGGAAACATGATTCTTAGGTTGGCCTCTATCATGTTCATGTTGTTGAATCACATCATACAAGTAGAACGTCTACAGGCCCTCTTGGGCCTCTTGTTTAACCTTTCTTATGCACACCCCCCACCCCTCTCCAAAACACAAAATACAACCTGGAGACATCAAAAACATTTTTATAAATGGTAATAAAAGCTCTACTTTTGGTAAACAAAAATGATTTCGCTCCATTTCACTGATCTCCTCTTTGAAGAGGTAGTAGAACAGAACAGAGTATACGTTTTATTCTAACACCCCGCATTTGGCAGGTAACTACTTTCGTTTATAATTATTTTGATAAAACCAGTTAAACTATTCATGTGAGACAGAAATTTTACTTCTTCTGCTTTTTAGCTCTACTGACCAAAGACCAGCAGAGCTTATGGGATGGCGAGTTGTCCGTCGTCATCCATAATCGTTTTGCCTTGTGAACACGATAGGGCCTTTATTATAAATCAGATCTTTACCAAACTTTACCAGGGTCTTTATATCAATGAAAGCTCGGACAAGTTCGAAAACCAGCCAGATCGGACTAGTTTCACCAGAGTTATGGCCCTTGATTTGCTGAAAAATGCCATATTCTGCCTTGTGAACACTCTGGCACCTTCATTTATGTTTTCATCTCTTATTTTTAGCTCTACTGATCAGAGATCAGCAGAGCTTATGCCGTGGTGCGGCGTCCGTCGTCCGTCTGTCCGTCTGTCCGTCCGTCCGTCCGTCTGTCCGTAAACTTTTTTTTGTAGCGACTACTCCTCTGAAACTACTGAATGGATTTTCATGAAACTTTACAGAAATGTTGCCCATGAAGTCTAGTTGATCCTAGCAAAAATTCATGTAGATGTGAAATCCAAGATGGCCGCCAAATCTAAAAATAGGTTTTTAAAAAAAAAGTTTGTAGCAACTACTTCTTGAAAACTCTAAGGGATATTGCTATGGGACTTTTTCTAAAATGATCAGCATGACATGGTGTTGGTCCTTGTCGAAAATCGTTTTGATTCGACGTTAAACATGGCTGCCAGCGGCCATCTTTGTTTACATAGAGTTATATAATGAAAACTTGTAGCGACTACTCCTCTGAAACTACTTGACGGATTTTCATGAAACTTCACAGGAATGTTGCTCTTGATGTCTAATTGATCCTAGCAAAATTTCAGGTTGGCCGGAAATTCAAGATGGCCGCCACGGCTAAAAATAGATTTTTAAAAAATAAGTTTGTAGCGACTACTTCTTGAAAACTATAAGAGATATTTATATGGGACTTTTTCTAAAATGATCAGCATGACATGATGTAGGTCCTTGTCGAAAATCGTTTTGATTCGACGTTAAACATGGCTGCCAGCGGCCATCTTTGTTTACATAGAGTTATATAATGAAAACTTGTAGCGACTACTCCTCTGAAAATGCTTGACGGATTTTCATGAAACTTCACACGAATGTTGCTCTTGATGTCTTATTGATCCTTGCAAAATTTCAGGTCGGCCGGAAATTCAAGATGGCCGCCATGGCTAAAAATAGATTTTCAAAATACAAGTTTGTAGCGACTACTTCTTGAAAACTATAAGTGATATTGATATGGGACTTTTTCTAAAATGATCAGCATGACATGATGGTTATTTAAGTCGAACATTATTTTGATTCGACGTTAAACATGGCTGCCAGTGGCCATGTTTGTTTACATAGAGTTATATAATGATAACTTGTAGCGACTACTCCTCTGAAACTACTTGACGGATTTTCATGAAACTTCACACGAATGTTGCTCTTGATGTTAATTGATCTTAGCAAAATTTCAGGTCGGCCGGAAATTCAAGATGGCCGCCATGGCTAAAAATAGATTTTTAAAAAATAAGTTTGTAGCGACTACTTCTTGAAAACTATAAGAGATATTGATATGGGACTTTTTCTAAAATGATCAGCATGACATGATGGTTATCCGAGTCGAACATTATTTTGATTCAATGTTAAACATGGCTGTCAGTGGCCATCTTTGTTTACATAGAGTTATATAATGAAAACTTGTAGCGACTACTCCTCTGAAACTACTTGACGGATTTTCATGAAACTTCACAGGAATGTTGCTCTTGATGTCTAAT
The DNA here is from genome assembly GCA_037043455.1 of Cyrtodaria siliqua. Lineage (NCBI taxonomy): Eukaryota > Metazoa > Mollusca > Bivalvia > Adapedonta > Hiatellidae > Cyrtodaria > Cyrtodaria siliqua. The sequence continues at coordinate 83,894 of JAWPHD010001611.1, forward strand.
TGATCCTAGCAAAATTTCGGGTTGGCCGGAAATTCAAGATGGCCACCACGGCTAAAAATAGATTTTCAAAAAACCAGTTTGTAGCGACTACTTCCTGAAATCAAAATCAATCAGTAGAGCTTCAAGGTCATTGACCTCTTGTTTAATAGTTTTATCTTGATATATTTACATTAATTTTTAATTAACCCTTCATTTCTTCATCTTTCATCAGTTTTTGCGCACAATATGACCTATTTATGTGTCGACGTGCCTTAAAACAACATTCATTCATTCATTCATTTATGTTTTGATCTTTACCAAACTTGCACAGATTGTTAATATCAATGAAAGCTCAAAAAACTTTGAAAACCAGCCAGATTGTATTAGTAAAAGCAGAGTTATGGCCCTTGTTTTTCTGAAAAATGCCATTTTTAGCTCTATGGCGAGTTGTTTATCGTCCATTGTCGTCCGTCGTCGTGCATTAACTTTTGCCTTGTGAACACGATAGGGCCTTCATTATTAATCGGATCTTTACCAAACTTTGCGAGGATCTTGATATAAATGAAAGCTCCGAAAACCAGCCATATCGGAGTAGTTTCACCGGAGTTATGGCCCTTGATTTGCTGAAAAATGCCATATTTTTCCTTGTGAACACTCTAGCATCTTCATTTATTATTTGATCGTTACTTACCAGGCACAGATTGTTAATATCAATGAAAGCTGAGACAAGTTCGTCTGGACTAGTTCTCCTGAAACCCTGGCCGGATTTCAGCGGAAGTTGGCAATGTTGATCAGTATCAAGCCTAGTTGTGCATACCATCGCCGTGTGCCAGTTGAATGATTTCTGGCAGAGTTATGGCCCTTTAAAGGTTTTAATATACACATTTTGTTGAGATTAATCTCTTGTGAACTCATGACTGGAAATCATCGCTGTGTTTTAGTTGAGGCCTAAAAAAAAATAATGTGTGTTTCTGGTTTCACCCTGTCAAAAAGTTAGGGTAGGTAGGTAGGAATATGTTTTTTTTAGATATTTTTTTTATATATATTGTTCTCATATATTATGCCATTTTTGTACTAAGGCAACTTCTTGATAACCTTTGCAAACAATCTGGAGCCAGATTAGATGCTTAACAACTCTGTGTCTCAACAGGATACAAACTGTTTGATACTTGTTAAGTTTAAACTATGAATTCATGTTAAATTGATGCTAATAAAATTATCATTTGAATAAAAATATTTGTTGTTTGATTGTAAGATTGAGATGAAGAAAACATTTTTTTTTTTTTTTTTTTTTTTTTTTTTTTTTTTTTCATCTCGCTAAAAAAATTTAGGGTCGGCGGTGAAAAAGTAGGGTCGGTCGGAAAACCGGAAACACATATTTTTTATTTAGGCCTGAATGATTTTTGACGAGTTGTGGCCGCTTATACACAAACTTTATCTGGACTAGTTTTCCTGAACCCCTGTTTGGATTTCAGTGAAACTTGGCAGGAATGATCAGCAGAGCAGACCTTATGGGATGGCGAGTGGTCCGCCATCTGTCCGTTAACTTTTGCCTCGTTAACACGATAGCGCCTTCATTTTTCATCCGATCTTTTTCAACCTTTACCAGATTGTTGATATCAATGAAAGCTTGGATTAATTTGAAAATCAGACGGTTCGGACCAGTAACAATGGAGTGATGGCCCTTGATTAAGTTAAAATTGCTATATTATGCATCGTTAACACGATAGGGCCTACATTTTTCATCCGATCTTTTTCAAACTTTACCAGGTTGTTGATATCAATGAAAGCTTGTACGATTCCGAAAACCAGATCAGACCATTGATACTGGAGTTATGGCCCTTGATTTTCTGAAATATGCTATAATTTGGCCTCATTAACATGAAGGAGTTCGAAAACCAGCCAGTTTGAACCAGTTACACTGGAGTTATGGCCCTTGATTTAGTTAAAACCGCTATATTTTGCCTCGTTGACGCGATGTGGCCTTCATTTTTCATCCGTTGGAGGGGAAGGCAGAGGGGTAGAACCCACCCCCAAATTCATGTTCATTTTATCATTTATTGTTCATGTTCATTAAAGGTCTTCATCATGACCCCTGCATTGTTTCAGGTGCCATCTCGCTCATATCACTAGAGCAGTGGCAGAAAAACAATAACGTGGCTCCAGCGTAAATGGAGTGTCTACAATAGAATTTGCAGCAACTCTGCAGTTCAGAGTGAGAAGGTTCTAGGTCCGTTCTCCATATTTTATCTTGATGTACATGGAGGATGAGTCTGGCATGTTCATTCCTGTAGGCGCCATATAACCTTTCATGTGTTAGTGCACCTTAAAACCCCAATTCAATTCACTTCAAATTTTTTTTTTCATCTGATCTTTACCAAACTCAACCAGATTGTTGATATCAATGAAAGCTCGGACGATTCTCAAAACCAGCCAGATCGGACCATTTACACCGGAGTTATGGCCCTTGATTTTCTGAAATATGCTATAATTTGGCCTCGTTAACATGATAGAGCCTTCATTTTTAGCTCGACTGATCAGCAGAGCTTATGCCGTTGTCCGTCATCCGTTTGTCTGTCCGTCCGTAAACTTTTATTTGTAGTGACTACTCCTCTGAAACTACTTCTTGAAAACTATAAGTGATATTGATATGGGACTTTTTCTAAAATGATCAGCTTGAAATTCAAGATGGCCACCACAGCCAAAAATAGATTTTTAGCTTGACGATCAGCAGAGCTTATGCCGTGGTGCGGCGTCCGTCGTCTGTCTGTCCGTAAACTTTTATTTGTAGCGACTACTCCTCTGAAACTACTGGATGGATATTCATGAAACTTTACAGAAATGTTGCCCATGAAGTCTAGTTGATCCTAGCAAAAATTAATGTTGATGTGAAATCCAAGATGGCCGCCAAAGCTAAAAATATATTTTTAAAATACAAGTTTGTAGCGACTACTTCTTGAAAACTATAAGTGATAATGATATGGGACTTTTTCTAAAATGATCAGCATGACATGACGTTGGTCGTTGTCGAAAATCGTTTAGATTCGACGTTAAACATGGCTGCCACATCTTTGTTTACATAGAGTTATATAATGAAAACTTGTAGCGACTACTCCTCTGAAACTACTTGACTGATTGTCATGAAACTTCACAGGAATATTGCTCTTGATGTCTAATTGATCCTAGCAAAATTTCAGGTCGACCGGAAATTCAAGATGGCCGCCACGGCTAAAAATATCTTTTCAAAAAACAAGTTTGTAGCGACTACTTCTTGAAAACTGTAAGTGATATTGATATGCGTCTTTTCCTAAAATGATCAGTATGACATGATGTTGATCCTTGTCGAAAATTATTTTGATTCAACGTTAAACATGGCTGCCAGCGGCCATCTTTGTTTACATAGAGTTATATAATGAAAACTTGTAGCGACTACTTCTCTGAAATTACTTGACGGATTTTCATGAAACTTCACATGAATGTTGCTCTTGATGTAGGTCGGTCGGAAATTCAAGATGGCCGCCACGGCTAAAAATAGATTTTCAAAAAACAAGTTTATTGCGACTACTTCTTGAAAACACTAAGTGATATTGATATGGGACTTTTTCTAAAATGATCGGCATGACATGATGTTGGTCCTTGTCGAAAATCGTTTTGATTCGATGTTAAACATGGCTGTCAGCGGCCATCTTTGTTTACATAGAGTTATCTAGTAAAAACTTGTAGCAACTACTTCTCTGTAACTACTCGACGGATTTTCATGAAACTTTACAGGAATGTTGCTCTTGATGTCTTAATGATCCCAGCAAAATTTCAGGTCGGCCGGAAATTCAAGATGGCCGCCATGGCTAAAAATAGATTTTCAAAATTCAAGTTTGTAGCGACTACTTCTTGAAAACTGTAAGTGATATTGATATGGGACTTTTTAAAATGATCAGTATGACATGATGTTGATCCTTGTCAAAAAATATTTTGATTTGACATTAAACATGGCCGCCAGCGGCCATCTTTGTTTACATAGAGTTATATAATGAAAACTTGTAGCGACTACTCCTATGAAACTACTTGATGAATTTTCATGAAACTTCACAGGAATGTTGACCTAGCTATCAAAAATCTATCAGTAGAGCCTCAAGGTCATTGACCTCTTGTTAAAAAATAAGTTTGTAGCGACTACTTCTTGAAAACTGTAAGTGATATTGATACGGGACTTTTTCTAAAATGATCAGCATGACATGATGTTGTTGATCCTAGTCGAACATTATTTTGATTCAACGTTAAACATGGCTGCCAGTGGCCATCTTTGTTTACATAGAGTTATATAGTAAAAACTTGTAGCGACTACTCCTCTGAAACAACTTGACGGATGTTCATGAAACTTCACAGGAATGTTGCTCTTAATGTCTAGTTGATCCTAGAAAAATTTCAGGCTGGCCGGAAATTCAAGATGGCCACCACGGCTAAAAATAGATTTAAAATAAATAAATTTGTAGCGACTAATTCTTGAAAACTGTAAGTGATATTGATATGGGACGTTTTCTAAAATGATCAGGATGACATGATGTTGGTCCTTGTCAAAATCGTTGTGATTCAACGTTAAATATGGCTGCGCGCAGCGGCCATCTTTGTTTACATATAGTTATATAGTAAAAACTTGTAGCGACTAATCCTCTGAAACTACTTGGTGGATTTTCATGAAACTTTACAGGAATGTTGCTCCTAATGTCTAATTGATCCTAGCAAAATTTCAGATCGGCCAAAAATTCAAGATGGCCGCCACAGCTAAAAATGGATTTTTAAAAAATAAGTTTGTAGCGACTACTTCTTGAAAACTATAAGTGATATTGATATGGGACTTTTTCTAAAATGATCAGCATGACATGATGGTTATTCGAGTCGAACATTATTTTGATTCGACGTTAAGCATGGCTGCCAGTGGCTATCTTTGTTTACATAGAGTTATATAATGAAAACTTGTAGCGACTACTCCTCTGAAACTACTTGACGGATTTTCATGAAACTTCACAGGAATGTTGCTCTTGATGTCTAATTGATCCTAGCAAAATTTCAGGTCGGCCGGAAATTCAAGGTGACCGCCATGACTAAAAATAATATTTCAAAAAACAAGTTTGTAGCGACTACTTCCTGAAATCAAAATCAGTCAGTAGAGCTTCAAGGTCAGTGACCTCTTGTTCTGTTTATAGCCTCCAAAAACACCAAAGAATGCATATTCCAATACACCAAAATAAACTTAGAAGTACTCAAAACAAACATGTGCTTCATAATTATTATAAATGCCATCCTTGGACCTAAAAGATGCTTAGTTGATTTCTTTCTGATTTACACCATGGACATTCGTGTGAAACTGAGGATTGCCCCTTTAACATGGCTGCCAGTGGCCATCTTTGTTTACATAGAGTTATATAGTAAAAACTTGTAGCGATTACTCCTCTGAAAGTACTGGACGGATTTTCATGATACTGCACAGGAATGTTGCTCTTGAGGTCTAATTGATCCTAGCATAATATCAGGTCGGCCGGAAATCGAAGATGGCCACCATGGCTAAAAATAGATTTTTAGCTCATCATGCCATGGTGCGGCGTCCGTCGTCCGTCCGTCGTCCGTCCGTCCGTCCGTTAACTTTTTTTTTGTAGCGACTACTCCTCTGAAACTACTGAATAGATTTTCATGAAACTTTACAGAACTGTTGCCCATGAAGTCTAGTTGATCCTAGCAAAAATTCATGTAGATGTGAAATCCAAGATGGCCGCCAAATCTAAAAATAGGTTTTTAAAAAACAAGTTTGTAGCGACTACTTCTTGAAAACTCTAAGGGATATTGCTATGGGACTTTTTCTAAACTGATCAGCATGACATGATGTTGGTCCTTGTCGAAAATCGTTTTGATTAGACGTTAAACATGGCTGCCAGCGGCCATCTTTGTTTACATACAGTTATATAAGGAAAACTTGTAGCGACTACTCCTCTGAAACTACTTGACGGATTTTCATGAAACTTCACAGGAATGTTGCTCTTGATGTCTAATTAATCCTAGCAAAATTTCAGGTCGGCCGGAAATTCAAGATGGCCGCCACGGCTAAAAATAGATTTTTAAAAAATAAGTTTGTAGCGACTTCTTCTTGAAAACTATAAGAGATATTGATATGGGACTTTTTCTAAAATGATCAGCATGACATGATGTTGGTCCTTGTCGAAAATCGTTTTGATTCGACGTTAAACATGGCTGCCAGCGGCCATCTTTGTTTACATAGAGTTATATAATGAAAACTTGTAGCGACTACTCATCTGAAACTACTTGACGGATTTTCATGAAACTTCACAGGAATGTTGCTCTTGATGTCTAATTGATCCTAGCAAAATTTCAGGTTGGCCGGAAATTCAAGATGGCCACCACGGCTAAAAATAGATTTTTAAAAAAGAAGTTTGTAGCGACTACGTCTTGAAAACTATAAGAGATATTGATATGGGACTTTTTCTAAAATTATCAGCATGACATGATGGTTATCCGAGTCGAACATTATTTTGATTCGACGTTAAACATGGCTGCCAGTTTCCATCTTTGTTTACATAGAGTTATATAATGATAACTTGTAGCGACTACTCCTCTGAAAATACTGGACGGATTTTCATGAAACTTCACACGAATGTTGCTCTTGATGTCAAATTGATCCTTGCAAAATTTCAGGTCGGCCGGAAATTCAAGATGGCCGCCATGGCTAAAAATAGATTTTCAAAATACAAGTTTGTAGCGACTACTTCTTGAAAACTATAAGTGATATTGATATGGGACTTTTTCTAAAATGATCAGCATGACATGATGGTTATTCAAGTCGAACATTATTTTGATTCGACTTTAAACATGGCTGCCAGTGGCCATGTATGTTTACATAAGAGTTATATAATGATAACTTGTAGCGACTACTCCTCTGAAACTACTTGACGGATTTTCATGAAACTTCACACGAATGTTGCTCTTGATGTCTTATTGATCTTAGCAAAATTTCAGGTCGGCCGGAAATTCAAGATGGCCGCCATGGCTAAAAATAGACTTTTAAAAAATAAGTTTGTAGCGACTACTTCTTGAAAACTATAAGAGATATTGATATGGGACTTTTTCTAAAATGATCAGCATGACATGATGGTTATCCGAGTCGAACATTATTTTTATTCAATGTTAAACATGGCTGTCAGTGTCCATCTTTGTTAACATAGAGTTATATAATGAAAACTTGTAGCGACTACTCCTCTGAAACTACTTGACGGATTTTCATGAAACTTCACAGGAATGTTGCTCTTGATGTCTAATTGATCCTAGCAAAATTTCAGGTCGGCCGGAAATTCAAGATGGCCACCACGGCTAAAAATAGATTTTCAAAAAACCAGTTTGTAGCGACTACTTCCTGAAATCAAAATCAATCAGTAGAGCTTCAAGGTCATTGACCTCTTGTTAAAAACAAGTTTTGACGCGACTACTTCTTGAAAACTATAAGTGATATTGATATTCGACTTTTTCTAAAATGATCAGCATGACATGACGTTGGTCCTTGTCGAAAATCGTTTTGATTTGACGTTAAACATGGCTGCCAGCGGCCATCTTTGTTTACATAGAGTTATATAGTAAAAACTTGTAGTGACTACTCCTCTGAAACTACTCGACAGATTTTCATGAAACTTGGCAGGAATGTCTAGTTGATCCTAGCAAAATTTTAGGTTGGCCGGAAATTCAAGATGGCCATCACAGCTAAAAATAGGTTTTTAAAAGACAAGATTGTAGAGACTACTTCTTGAAAACTGTAAGTGATATTGATATGGGACTTTTTCTAAAATGATCAGCATGACATGATGTTGGTCCTTGTCAAAAATCGTTGTGATTCAACGTTAAACATGGCTGCCAGCGGCCATCTTTGTTTACATAAAGTTATATCGTAAAAACTTGTAGCGACTACTCCTCTGAAACTACTTGGCGGATTTTCATGAAACTTTACAGGAATGTTGCTCTTAATGTCTAATTGATCCTAGCAAAATTTCAGGTCGGCCAGAAATTCAAGAGGGCCGCCACAGTTAAAAAATAGATTTTTAGCTCTACTGATCAGAGATCAGCAAAGCTTATGCCGTGGTGCGACGTCCGTCTGTCCGTAAACTTTTTTTTGTAGCGACTACTCCTCTGAAACTACTGAATGGATTTTCATGAAACTTTACAGAAATGTTGCCCATGAAGTCTAGTTGATCCTAGCAAAAATTCATGTTGATGTGAAATCCAAGATGGCCGCCAAATCTAAAAATAGGTTTTTAAAAAACAAGTTTGTAGCGACTACTTCTTGAAAACTATAAGTGATATTGATATGGGACTTTTTCTAAAATGATCAGCAAGACATGATGTTGGTCCTTGTCAAAAATTGTTTTGATTCAACGTTAAACATTGCTGCCAGCGGCCATCTTTGTTTACATAGAGTTATATAGTAAAAACTTGTAGCGACTACTCCTTTGAAACTACTTGGCGGATTTTCATGAAACTTTACAGGAATGTTGCTCTTAATGTCTAATTGATCCTAGCAAAATTTCAGATCAGCCAGAAATTCAAGATGGCCACCACAGCTAAAAATAGATTTTTAAAAAAGAAGTTTGTAGCGACTACGTCTTGAAAACTATAAGTGATATTGATATGGGACTTTTTGTAAAATGATCAGCATGAAATGATGGTTATCAGAGTCAAACATTATTTTGATTCGACGTTAAACATGGCTGCCAGTGGCCATCTTTGTTTACATAGAGTTATATAATGAAAACTTGTAGCGACTACTCCTCTGAAACTACTTGACGGATTTGTATGAAACTTCACAGGAATGTTGCTTTTGATGTCTAATTGATCCTAGCAAAATTTCAGGTCGGCCGGAAATTCAAGATGGCCACCACGGTTAAAAATAAATTTTCAAAATACAAGTTTGTATCGACTTCTTCTTGAAAACTATAAGTGATATTGATATGGGACTTTTTCTAAAATGATCAGCATGACATGATGTTGGTCCTTGTCAAAAATTGTTTTGATTCAAAGTTAAACATTGCTGCCAGCGGCCATCTTTGTTTACATAGAGTTATATAGTAAAAACTTGTAGCGACTACTCCTTTGAAACTACTTGGCGGATTTTCATGAAACTTTACAGGAATGTTGCTCTTAATGTCTAATTGATCCTAGCAAAATTTCAGATCGGCCAGAAATTCAAGATGGCCACCACAGCTAAAAATAGATTTTTAAAAAAGAAGTTTGTAGCGACTACGTCTTGAAAACTATAAGTGATATTGATATGGGACTTTTCGTAAAATGATCAGCATGACATGGTGGTTATCAGAGTCAAACATTATTTTGATTCGACGTTAAACATGGCTGCCAGTGGCCAAATTTGTTTACATAGAGTTATATAATGAAAACTTGTAGCGACTACTCCTCTGAAACTACTTGACGGATTTTGATGAAACTTCACAGGAATGTTGCTCTTGATGTCTAATTGATCATAGCAAAATTTCAGGTCGGCCGGAAATTCAAGATGGCCACCATGGCTAAAAATAGATTTTTAAAAAAGAAGTTTGTAGCGACTACGTCTTGAAAACTATAAGTGATATTGATATGGGACTTTTTGTAAAATGATCAGCATGAAATGATGGTTATCAGAGTCAAACATTATTTTGATTCAACGTTAAACATGGCTGCCAGTGGCCATCTTTGTTTACATAGAGTTATATAATGAAAACTTGTAGCGACTACTCCTCTGAAACTACTTGACGGATTTTGATGAAACTTCACAGGAATGTTGCTCTTGATGTCTAATTGATCATAGCAAAATTTCAGGTCGGCCGGAAATTCAAGATGGCCACCATGGCTAAAAATAAGTTTGTAGCGACTACTTCCTGAAATCAAAATCAATCAGTAGAGCTTCAAGGTCATTGACCTCTTGTTCTATTTATAGCCTCCAAAAACCCCAAAGAATGCATATTCCAATACAACAAAATAAACTTAGAAGTACTCAAAACAAACATGTGCTTCATAATTATTATAAATGCCATCCTTGGACCTAAAAGATGCTTAGTTGATTTCTTTCTGATTTACACCATCGACATTCGTGCGAAACTGAGGAGTGCCCCTTTAACATGGCTGCCAGTGGCCATCTTTGTTTACATAGAGTTATATAGTAAAAACTTGTAGCGATTACTCCTCTGAAAGTACTTGACGGATTTTCATGATACTTCACTGTAATGTTGCTCTTGAGGTCTAATTGATCCTAGCAAAATATCAGGTCGGCCGGAAATCGAAGATGGCCACCATGGCTAAAAATTGATTTTTAAAAAACAAGTTTGTAGCGACTACTTCTTGAAAACAGTGATATTGATATGGGACTTTTTCTAAAATGATCAGCATGACATGACGTTGGTCCTTGTCGAAAATCATTTTGATTTGACGTTAAACATGACTGCCAGTGGCCATCTTTGTTTACATAGAGTTATATAGTAAAAACTTGTAGAGACTTCTCCTCTGAAACTACTCGACAGATTTTCATGAAACTTCACAGGAATGTCTAGTTGATCCTAGCAAAATTTTAGGTTGGCCGGAAATTCAAGATGTCCACCACAGCTAAAAATAGGTTTTTAAAAGACAAGATTGTAGAGACTACTTCTTGAAAACTATAAGTGATATTGATATGGGACTTTTTCTAAAATGATCAGCATGACATGATGTTGATCCTTGTCAGAAATCATTTTGATTTGACATTAAACATGGCTGCCAGCGGCCATCTTTGTTTACATAGAGTTATATAGTAAATATTTGTAGCAACTACTCCTCTGAAACTACTTGAAAGATTTTCATGAAACTTAACAGAAATGTTGCTCTTGATGAGTAGTTGATCCTAACAAAATTTCAGGATGGCCGGAAATTCAGGATAGGCGTCATGGCTAAAAATGGATTTAAAAAAAAATAAAATGTAGCGACTACTTGTTGAAAACTATAAGTGATATTGATATGGGACTTTTTCTAAAATGATCAGCATGACATGATGTTGGTCCTTGTTGAAAATTATTTTGATTCAACGTTTTTGTCAGCGGCCATCTTTGTTTACAAAGAGTTATTTATAAATCTTGTAGCGACTACTCTGAAACTACTTGACAGATTTTCATGAAACTTCACAGGAATGCTGATCTAGCTTTCAGAACCTCTTGTTTCATTTACCAATCTCATTCAAATCAAATCCTTATTACGCATCTGATTCTCTCCGCTATAGGATCTGATTACACTGCCTTGACATGATAGACCTTTCATCTAATCAATATTTATTAAAAGATCATCTAAATTCAACCAATGAAATCACGCTTTTCATATGCACTTCAGATGATGTTCGAGTGAACTGAATGATGTTCGAGTGAACTGAACAATGAAATTCCACATAAAACATGTATATCTGAAAAAAGATAAAGTCGTCATGACTGTGTTAAAGCTGTGGATTGCACGATAAATTCAAAGAAATGCACTAAATGGCATGTTTTACAGTAAGAATACAAAAAAAATCATGGGCGCAGTCTAATTTTAGTGTGGCTTACGAGTTCAACCCTACGAGGCGGTGCTTCTTTTTTTAGTACCGCTATTGAATTCTGTCAAACTATCTTGGTTTTTATTCAGCGAATATTCAATAATGTTTGATGTGTTATGTTTGTCAACGCAATTTTTTTGTGTTTTATAAGCTTAAGTCTACCAATACGGAGCATAGACAGGTCCACAATGTTTGACTGAAATGCGACATGCGCAGTGAAGCAGTATATAACGAGCGATTTTATTGGCTGAAATCCAATCATAAGGTCAATCTGACATGACCTCCAGTGCAGTGTTGTCACATCCTTAGTAGTGTAGAGTATCATAGCGTGATAAAGGGTCTGATTTTAATGAGATTGAAATTTACCAGATGAAAGCTCGGGACAAGTTCGAAAACCAGCCAGATCAGACAAGTACACCAGAGTTATGGCCCTTGATTTTTAGCTCTACTGACCGAATAAATTAATTGCTAGATTCTTTTTATGCCGCCCAGGTAATTTGTATTTCTTCAAAATCTTTACCAAACTTTGCCAGGGTCTTTATATCAATGAAAGCTCGGACAAGTTCGAAAACCAGCCAGATCGGATTAATTTCACCGGGGTTATGGGCCTTTGTTTATATTTTGCCTTGTGAACACCTTCATTTATTATTTGATCTTTACTAAACTTGCACAGTTTGTTAATATCAATGAAAGCTTGGACAAGTTCGAAAACCAGCCAGATCGGATCAGTAACACAGTCTTCGAAATAGTTTTTTTTAAGCACTTGCCCCTTCGGGCAGACAACATAGAATTTCAACTTGCCCGAATCCATTTTAACTTGTCCGAAAAAAAAGCAATAAAAATGACTAAAAAACTTGATTTCTTATTGTATCTTTATTCTCTATATGAAAATAACAGAGAAAAACTTTTCGTGAATCATTTTCTTTGTTTCGTTTACAGGGTCCGACAAATCTTTAAAATCTGTGGTAGCCCACTGTGGTAGCCCACTGGGCTACCAGAAACTGAACTTGGTAGCCCGGCATGCGCGCGGCGGACTCGAGCCGACTCATTAACATTTTTCACATTGGTGAACTGTTATTGAACTGATGTTTGTATGTAAATGGATTTTGAACATGTTTGTATGTAAATGGATTTACTAATAAAATTATTTCTATAATATATGACTTTTGACTTTGTTGTTTTACCAATATAAAAATAAAACAAATTATCAATTTCCTTTTAAGTAATTTAGAGGCATTTTATAAAGATCCAAATCTAGGCTTTAAGGGTTTAACTAAATTTTAAAAAGATTATTTTAAATCATGTGGGTGCTAAAGCAAAATTATTATAAAATGCCTCTTAATCATTGAAATGAAATGGATAACGTTTTATTTTTTTTGATGATAGTCATTTGTACTTAAAAGTCGTCATCAACGTGTAAAAAAAATCGACAATAAAATCTACAGTCCAGGTTACATTTTTACGCTAGCGTTAATAAACAATAAAGTTGTGCTTTTATATACGAAATAAACAAGTGCTAATATACATAGGCTAACGTTGATGACTACACGCGCAAACAAATGCATGTACATTGTACCAGGCAAATACTCAAAGGAACGGCCAGGTGATGTGATGACGTAGCGTGTACTGAGTTCATAAACTACACAAGTTTGTGTTACATGTACATAACACAAGCACGTTCAAAACATTTGTAAACGCGATGTTTTTAATATGGTGGTCAACACTAACTGATAAGCATACGTGTTTTTGAATTATGAACAAACTTTTTGCATCAAAAATCAAATTAAGAAAGCGTGTGACATCTTGATAAAAATGCATTTACGATATCCCACAGAGTTCTTCTGTTTATAGAAATTATGCAAAAATATTTAAATTTTCCTTGGTTGTTGAGATATTCAAGTTCAAAGTTCACTTATAAACAACTTTTCCCGATATTTTTTGTTATTGTTTACCAGGGCCATTAGTTCAGGAAACATAAATTCTTATAATGAGTATGGTGCCCCGATGCAGCTTTTTTAAAATAGCGCCGTTCAGGATTGTTATTCGCTTTTTGATTCTGTTAAGATATAATTATTGACGAAAGAGTATGATAATGGACCTTTTGGTAAAATATAACCGAGAATCCCCATAATCGCGATGGATACGAAATACCATCGCCGCGGTGGAATAAAATTGCCGCGATAAGTGGGAATTGTCGTAATCTGCGTGGTACCATCTGTATTATCATTTGATTTTTGACTTCTTTAATTGTCTTAGTCAATCGCCAGGTTTCTATTGCATGCAATTTGCAAACTAATTTGCACCTCAGGAAAGGGAGACACAATCTTCTCCCATAATGCCCTATGGCCATCCAATCAAATGTTTTCCAGTCATGTCCGAGTGAATAAATTATTGATGCAACGTCATTATTATCCAATCAAAGTGTACCCTAGTATTAAAACAACTAACGAATATTAATGAGTTATGCATGTGTCAATCGATCTGGTCCGATCACCCGTGGAGTCTAAACACCTTGTTAATTGGTGTTATTATCGACGCGTGGTGGTGTAATCTTATCTAATTAGCTGGGAACACAGGATTTTATGATATGGATTAGAGCTAAAATCTGATTTTTTGCCGGGCTACTTCAAAAGAAAATTTGCAGTAGCCCGCCGGACGCAAGATATTATTGATGTATTTTCGATTTAAATTTCCGAATTTGATCATTTTCGACCATTTTTTTCACTTGCCCGATCGGGCAGACAGGTTATAATTCTAACTTGTCCGCCGGAATTTTTACTTGCCCCGGGCTTCGGGCAAGTGGGTTATTTCGAAGACTGGTAACACCAGAGTTATGGCCCTTGTTTTTTTCCTGAAAAATGTCATTTTTGCCTTGTGAACACTCCAGCACCTTCATTTATTTTTTGATCATTATCAGTTTTGCACAGATTGTTAATATCAATGAAAGCGCGGACAAGTTCGAAAACCAGCCAGATCAGATCAGTAACACCAGAGTTATGGCTCTTGCTTTGCTGGAAAATGCAATTTTCTGCCTTGTGAACACTCCAGCACTTTCATTTATTATTTGATCTTTAATTATTTGATTGTTAATGTCAATGAAAGCTCGGACAAGTTCGAAAACCAGCTGGATTGGACCAATAACACCAGACGTATGGCCCTTGATTTTCTTAAATATGCAATATGCTATATTGAGAACCTAAAAAAAAAGGAAACTATACCATTTCTATATAATTTCATACAAAACTTGGCCTTTTAGCATAGGGGTAGGGTTTCAAATTCTTTTTCTAAACAAGCATGGGGACCTATCATTTTTATTGCAAATTTTGTTTTTATATATGTTAAACTATGTGCTTAGAAAGTTTAAAAAAATTCTATTATTCAGCAAATAACCGTATGGGAACATACAAAAAGTTATTTATAGATTTATACTTAACTAGGTGGGTGACGCCTGTCAGCGATTTGTCAGTAGTTTTTTTTGTCCTAGATAAATGATCTTGACAAACTGGCCTGACAAGTTTTCGTGAAGAAAAAAATGAGTATTTAACCCATTTAATGACCTTCAGTGTGACCTTGACCTTTATATTTTAGTATGGTCATGTCGATGTTGTCAGGATGAGTATATATTGAAAGTTTGATGAAGAAACATGAAGAAATCATAAAGTTATAGCCAACTTTAGATTTTCGTGGCAGACTGACTGACTGACTGACGGACTGACAGACGGGCTGACGGACGGACTGAAGGACAACAAAGTGATCCCTTTGTATCGCACTTTTCTTTGAAAAGGCAAAAACTGGCGGAGTCGGGGAGTTTTCCAGACCAGTCTATTTCTTTAAAAATAAGTAAATGTTCGGTGCATATGCATATTTAATTTGCAAACGAAGCACATAAAGATGGTTTTTGTCTCGCCTTTTCGAAGAAAAAAAGAGACATAGGTGTTGCTTTTCCGGCGGCGGCGTTAACATTCAAGTTTTGCGTTTAGGTCATTTTCTCACAAACTGTATGCACTAGACCTTTCAAACTTTGCTCATAGTTGTATCTTGGGTGGTACAATGCAACTCGACAAAGCAAATGTGGAAGTGACCTTGACCCTCCAAGACAAGGGCAGATAACTTCATAATTTTTAGGTTCTACTTTTGCGTTTAGGTCACTTTTTCACAAACTGTATGCACTAGACCTTTCAAACTTTGCTTATAGTTGTATCTTTGGTGGTACATAGCAACGTGACAAAGCAAATGTGGAAGTGACCTTGACCCTCCAAGCAAAGGGCAGATAACTTAATGATTTTTAGCTCTACTGGCCAAAGGCCAGCAGAGCTTATGGGATGGCGAGTTGTCCGTCGTCCGTCCGTCGTCCGTCCGTTGTTAACTTTTGTCTTGTGACAACTCTAGGGCCTTCATTTTTCATCCGATCTTTACTAAACTTTAACAGGTTGTTAATATCAATAAAAGCTCGGACAAGTTCGAAAACCAGCCAGATCGGAATAATTTCACCGGAGTTATGGCCCTTGTTTTGCTGAAAAATGCCATATTAAGCCTTGTGAACACTCTAGCATCTTCATTTATTATTTGATCTTTACCAAACTTGCACAGATTGTTAATATCAATGAAAGCTCAGACAAGTTCGAAAACCAGCCAAATCGGATTAGTAATACCGGAGTTATGGCCCTTGTTTTTTCTGAAAATTGCTATTTTCTGTCTTGTGAACGCTCTAGCACCTTCATTTATTATTTGATCGTTACCAAACTTGCACAGATTGTTAATACCAATTATAGCTTGGACAAGTTCGAAAATCAGCTGAATTGGTTCAGTAACACCAGAGTTCTGGCCCTTGTTTTTTCTGAAAAATGCCATTTTCTGCCTTGTGAACAATCTAGCACCTTCATTTATTATTTGATCTTTACCAAACTTTCACAGATTGTTAATATCAATGAAAGCTCGAACAAGTTCAAAAACCAGCTAAATCGGATCAGTAACACCGGAGTTATGGCCCTTGTTTTTTCTGAAAAATGCTATTTTCTGCCTTGTGAACACTCTAGGGCCTTCAATATTAATCGGATCTTTACTTAACTTTGCCAGTGTCTTTATATCAATGAAAGCTCAAACAAGTTCGAAAATCGGCAAGATTGAAATAATTACACAGGAGTTGTGGCCCTTGTTTTGCTGAAAAATCCCATATTAAGCCTTGTGAACACTCTAGCACCTTCATTTATTATTTGATCTTTACCAAACTTGCAAAGATTGTTAATATCAATGAAAGCTCGGACAAGTTTGAAAACCAGCTAGATCGGACTATTAACAGTGGAGTTATTGCCCTTGATTTAGTTAAAAATGCTATATTTTGCCTAGTTAAGACGATATGGGCTTCATTGTTCATCCAATCTTTACCAATCTATATCAGATTGTTAATATCAATGAAAGCTCGGACAAGTTCGAAAACCATTCATATCGGACCAGTAACAGCAGAGTTATGGCCCTTGATTTAGTTCAAAATGCTATATTTTGCTTCGTTAAGACTATTTTTTATCCGATCTTTACCAAACTTGATCAGATTGTTAATGTCAATAAAAGCTTGGTCGAGTTCGAAAACCAGACAGATCAGACCAGTAACAGCAGAGTTATGGCCCTTGGTTTTGTTAAAGATGCTATAATTTGCCTCGTCTTACGATAGGGCCTTTATTTTGCATCTGATCTTTGCCAAACTTTACCAGATTTTATGACTTTCTTCTTTTTATATTATTATTTGAATTTTTGTTTTTGATTTTTTTTTACTTTTTTTTTTGTTTACATTTTAAGCTCTACTGGCCGAAGGCCAGCAGAGCTTATGGGATGGTGAGTTGTCCGTCCGTTAGTCGTCCGTCGTCCGTAGTCCGTCCGTCTGTTAACTTTTGCTTTGTGAACACTCTAGGGCCTTCATTATTAATCGAATCTTTACGAAACTTTGCCAGTGTCTTTATATCAATGAAAGCTCGGACAAGTTTGAAAACCAGTCGGATCGAATAAATTTCACCGGAGTTATGGCCCTTGTTTTGCTGAAAAATGCCATATTAAGCCTTGTGAACACTCTAGCACCTTCATTTATTATTTGATCTTTACCAAACTTGCACAGATTGTTAATATCTATGAATGCTCGGACAAGTTTGAAAAACCAGCCTAATCAGATCAGTAACGCCGTAGTTATGGCCCTTGTTTTTTCTGAAAATTTCTATTTTCTGCCTTGTGAATGCTCCAACACCTTCATTTATTATTTGATCGTTACCAAACTTGCACAGATTGCTAATACTAATGATAGCTTGGACAAGTTCAAAAATCAGCTAAATTGGATGAGTAACACCAGAGTTATGGCCCTTGTTTTTTTTGAAAAATGCTGTTTTCTGCCTTGTGAACACTCTAGAACATTCATTTATTATTTGATCTTTACCAAACTTGCATAGATTGTTAATATTAATGAAAGCTTGGACAAGTTCGAAAACCAGCTAGATCAGTCCATTAATAGCGGAGTTATTGCCCTTGATTTAGTTAAAAATGCTATATTTGGCCTCATTAAGACGATAGGGCCTTCGTCTTTAATCCAATCTTTACCAAACTTTACCAGATTGTTTATATAAATGAAAGCTCGGACAAGTTCGAAAACCAGCTAGATCGGACCATTAACAGCGGAGTTATGGCCCTTGATTTAGTTAAAAATGCTATATTTCGCCTCCTTAATTCGATAGGGCCTTCATCTTTCATATGATATTTACAAAATTTTACGTGATTGTTTATATCAATGACAGCTCAGACAATTTCGAAAACCAGCCAGATCGGACTAGTAACAGATGAGTTGTGGCCCTTGATTTAGTTAAAAATGCTATATTTTGCCTCGTTAAGTTGATAGGGCCTTCATTTTCCATGCAATCTTTATGAAACTTTATTAGATTGTTAATATCAATGAAAGCTCGGTCAAGTTTTAAAACCAGCCAGATCAGACCAGTAACAGTGGAGTTACAGCCCCTGATTTAGTTAAAAATCCTATATAGACGATAGGGTCTTTATCTTTCATCCGATCTTTAAGAAACTTTACCAGATTGTTAATATCAATGAAAGCTTCGAAAACCATCCAGTTTGGACCATTTACATCGGAGTCGTGGCCCTTGATTTTCTGAAATATGCTATATCTTGGCCTCATTAAGACGAAAGGGCCTTCATTTGGCCGGATTTCATTGAAACTTTGCAGGTATGATCAGTACCAAGCGTAGTTGTACATAGTCACCATGTTCCAGTTGAATGATTTTGGCGGAGTTAAAGGTTTTAATACACAAACTTTGTTCTGACTAGTTCTCCTGAACCCCTGGCTGGATTTAAACGAAGCTTTTTAGGGATGATCATTTCCATGTCTAGTTTTGCAAATCATTGCCATATTCCAGCTGAATGATTTTTTTGGCAGAATTATGGCCCTTTAAAGGTTTTAATACACAAAACTTTGTCTACTTCTCCTGAACCCCTCGCCAGATTTCAATGAAACTTTGCAGGGATGATCAGCACCAAGCCTAGTTGGGCATGTCATCGTCACGTTCTGGTTAACAGATATTTGGCAGAGTTATGGCCCTTTAAAGGATTTTGATACCACAGTTTTTTTCCCGGGCTAGTTCTCCTGAACCCCTGGCTGGATATAGACGAAACTTGACAAGATAATCAGTATCAAGCCTAGTTGTGCATATCATCGCCATATTTGGGTTGAATGATTTTGGCGGAGTTATAGTCCTTTAAAAGTTTTAATACACAAACTTTGTCCAGATTAGTCTCTTCTGAACTCTTTGCCAAATTTCAGCGAATCTTGGCAAGAATGTTCAATACTAAGCCTAGTGGCACCTGTCATTGCCATGTTCTGGTTGAATGATTTTTGAAAGACTTATGGCCCCTTATACATAAACTTTATCTTGAGCCAGTAGAGCATCCACAGGCCCTCTTGGGCCTCTTGTTTAATTTTTTTTTTTAAATAATGTTTTCTTGATTTTTTTTTTTAGCTCTATGTTGGACCAGTCGGACAAGTAACAGGGGAGTTATGGCTCTTGATTTAGTTAAAAATGCTATATTTTGTCTCATTAATACGGTAGGGCCTTCATTTTTCATCTGATCTTTACCAAACTTTACCAGATTCTTTAGTTATGGCCCTTGATTTAGTTGATAAGCTGTATTTTGCCCAAAACTTCCAAAAAAACATAAATGGCAGTCTCTCGCTTCATTGATGTTATAAGAGCCATGTTAGCCAGTAGAGCGTCCACAGGCCTTCTTGGGCCTCTTGTTATTTGATTGTTACCAAACTTGCACAGATTGTTAATACCAACTATAGCTTGGACAAGTTCGAAAATCAGCTGAATTGGGTCAGTAACACCAGAGTTCTGGCCCTTGTTTTTTCTGAAAAATGCCATTTTCTGCCTTGTGAACACTCTAGTACCTTCTTTTATTATTTGATCTTTACCAAACTTTCACAGATTGTTAATATCAATGAAAGCTCGAACAAGTTCAAAAACCATCTAAATCGGATCAGTAACACCGGAGTTATGGCCCTTGTTTTTTCTGAAAAATGCTATTTTCTGCCTTGTGAACACTCTAGGGCCTTCAATATTAATCGGATCTTTACTTAACTTTGCCAGTGTCTTTATATCAATGAAAGCTCAAACAAGTTCGAAAATCGGCAAGATTGAAATAATTTCACAGGAGTTATGGCCCTTGTTTTGCTGAAAAATGCCATATTAAGCCTTGTGAACACTAGCACCTTCATTTATTATTTGATCTTTACCAAACTTGCAAAGATTGTTAATATCAATGAAAGCTCGGACAAGTTTGAAAACCAGCTGGATCTGACCATTAACAGTGGAGTTATTGCCCTTGATTTAGTTAAAAATGCTATATTTTGCCTAGTTAAGAATATATGGGCTTCATTGTTCATCCGATCTTTACTAATCTATATCAGATTGTTAATATCAATGAAAGCTCGGACAAGTTCGAAAACCATTCATATCGGACCAGTAACAGCGAAGTTATGGCCCTTAATTTAGTTCAAAATGCTATATTTTGCTTCGTTAAGACTATTTTTTATCCGATCTTTACCAAACTTTATCAGATTGTTAATGTCAATAAAAGCTCGGTCAAGTTCGAAAACCAGACAGATCGGACCAGTAACAGCGGAGTTATGGCCCTTGATTTTGTAAAAAATGCTATATCTTACGATAGGGCCTTCATTTTGCATATGATCTTTGCCAAACTTTACCAGATTTTATGACTTTCATCTTTTTGTATCATTATTTGAATTTTTGTTTTTGATTTTTGTTTTTTTACATTTTTTTTTAGCTCTATGTTGGACCAGTCGGACCAGTAACAGGGGAGTTATGGCTCTTGATTTAGTTAAAAATGCTATATTTTGCCTCATTAATACGGTAGGGCCTTCATTTTTCATCTGATCTTTACCAAACTTTACCAGATTCTTTAGTTATGGCCCTTGATTTAGTTGAAAAGCTGTATTTTGCCCAAAACTTTCCAAAAAACGTAAATGGCAGTCTCTCGCTTCATTTAAGTTATAAGAGCCATGTTAGCCAGTAGAGCGTCCACAGGCCCTCTTGGGCCTCTTGTTCTTTTATAATGATCGCCAATGCCTAGACTATCAAGCTTGTTCAAAGAAAGTCCCCAGGGTCAAAAATGGCCGTGCCCCGGGGGTCCAAAGTTTGCATATTGAGGTTTTGCATGTTTTTCATATAGACATATAGGAAAAAACTTTAAAAAATCTTCTTCTCTAAATCTTCTTCTCTGAAACCACAAGGCACAGAGCTCTCATGTATTACATGTAGCATCAGCTTATGGTCCTCTACAAAGTTTGTTCAAATGGTGACCCTGGGGTCAAATTTGTCCCCACCCCAGGGGTCACAGTTTTACATAGACGTATTCAGGATTTTTTTTTTAAAAATCTACTTCTCGGAAACTATAACAGCCAGAGGTTTGATATTTTGCATTTACTATAAGCTTATGGTCCTTTACCAAGTTTGTTCAAATGGTGTCCCTCGGGTCACATTTGGCCCCGCCCCAAGGGTCACATGTTTTACATAGACATGTATAGGGAAAAACTTAAAAATCTTCTTCTCTGAAACTGCTAGAGCCAGAGGTTTAATATTTTGCATTTGCTATAAGCTTGTGGTCCTCTAACAAGTTTGTTCAAATGGTGACCCAGGGGTCACATTTGGCCCCACCCCGGGGGTCACAGTTTTACATAGGCTTGTATAGGGAAAAACTGAAAAAAATCTTCTTCTCTGGAACCACATGGCACAGAGCTCTCATGTATTACATGTAGCAACAGCTTATGGTCCTCTGCTAAGTTTGTTCAAATGGTGACCCTAGTGTCAAATTTGTCCCCGCCCCGAGGGTCACAGTTTTACATAGACTTATATAGGATTTTTTTTTTAAAAATCTTCTTCTCGGAAACTACAAGAGGCAGAGGTTTGATATTTTACATTTATTATAAGCTTATGGTCCTTTACCAAGTTTGTTCAAATGGTGACCCTGGAGTCACATTTGTCCCCGCCCCAAGGGTCACATGTTTTACATAGACATGTATAGGGAAAAACTGAAAAAATTCTTCTTCTCTGGAACTGCAAGAGCCAGAGGTTTACTATTTTGCATTTACTATAAGCTTATGGTCCTTTACCAAGTTTGTTCAAATTGTGACCTTGGGTCACATTTGACCCCGCCCCAAGGGTCACATGTTTTACATAGACATGTATAGGGAACTCTTAAAAAATCTTCTTCTCTGAAACTGCAAGAGCCAGAGGTTTAATATTTTGCATTTGCTATAAGCTTTTGGTCTTCTACCAAGTTTGTTCAAATGGTGACCGATTGGTCAAATTTGGCCCCACCCTGGGGTCACAGTTTTACTTAGGCTTGTAAAGGCAAAAACTGAAAAAAAGTCTTCTCTGGAACCACATGGCACAGTTCTCATGTATTACATGTAGCATCAGCTTATGGTCCTCTACCAAGTTTGTTCAAATGGTGACCCTGGTGTCAAATTAAGACGCGCCCCGTGGGTAACATTTTTTTAAATTTTAAAAAAAAATAAAAATTAAATTGATTTTTAGCTTGACTGATCAGAGATCAGCAGAGCTTATGCCATGGTGCGGCGTCCGTCATCCATCCGTCTGTCCGTCCGTCTGTCTGTCTGTCCGTAAACTTTTATTTGTAGCGACTACTCCTCTGAAACTACAGGTTGGATATTAATGAAACTTTACAGAAATGTTGCCCATGAAGTCTAGTTGATCCGAGCAAAAATTCATGTTGATGTGAAATCCAAGATGGCCGCCAAAGCTAAAAATAGATTTTTAAAATACAAGTTTGTAGCGACTACTTCTTGAAAACCATAAGTGATATTGATATGTGACTTTTTCTAAAACAATCAGCATGACATGATGTTGGTCCTTGTCGAAAATCGTTTTGATTCAACATTAAACATGGCTGCCAGCGGCCATCTTTGTTTACATAGATCTATATAGTAAAAACTTGTAGCGACTACTCCTCTGAAACTACTTGACGGATTTTCATGAAACTCTACAGGAATGGTGCTCTTGATGTCTAATTGATCCTAGCAAAAATTCAGGTTGGCCAGAAATTCAAGATGGACGCCACAGCTAAAAATAGATTTTTAAAAATAAGTTTGTAGCGACTACTTCTTGAAAACTATAAGTGATATTGATATGGGACTTTTTCTAAAATGATCAGCATGACATGATGTTGATCATAGTCGAAACTATTTTGATTCAATGTTAAACATGGCTGCCAGTGGCCATCTTTGTTTACCTAGACTTATATAGTAAAAACTTGTAGCGACTACTCCTATGAAACTACTTCACAGGAATGTTTCTCTTGATGTCTAGTTGATCCTAGAAAAAGTTCAGGCTGACCGGAAATTCAAAATGGCCGCCACGGCTAAAAATAGATTTAAAATAAATAAATTTGTAGCGACTACTTCTTGAAAACTGTAAGAGATATTGATATGGGACTTTTTCTAAAATGATAAGTATGACATGATGTTGATCCTTGTCAAAAATTATTTGACATTAAACATGGCCGCCAGCGGCCATCTTTGTTTACATAGAGTTATATAATGAAAACTTGTAGCGACTACTTCTATGAAACTACTTGATGGATTTTCATGAAACTTCACAGGAATGTTGACCTAGTTATCAAAAATCTATCAGTAGAGCTTCATGGTCATTGACCTCTTGTTTTTTGTTTTTTTTTAAAAATTTCAATTTTTAATTTTAATTTTTTTTTCATTATCTTTTTAATTACTTGACACTTACTTTAAAATTTCTTGTCGGCGCTACTCATCCTAAATGCCTAGTTGAATTTCGATGAAACTTGGCAGGAAGCATCGGTAATATGTCTAGTTGTGCATATCACGCTTTTGTTCCAGTTCGCTGATTTTTGACGGAGTTATGGCCCTTTGACATTTTTATTTTAAATTTCTTGTCCGCGCTACTCCTCTTAAATGGCTTGTTGGATTTCTACGAAATTTGGCAGGAAGGCTCGGTATGATGTCTAGTTGTGCAAAGCGCGGTATATCAATGAAATCTTGGACAATTTCGAAAACCAGCTAGATCTTATTAGTAATAACAGAGTTATGGCCCTTGATTTGTTGAAAAATGCTATATTGTATTTTCCTTTGTTAAATCTATAGGAGAAGAGAGCTATATCTATCTAAATCTATAAGAGCTGTTTTAGCCAGTAGAGCGTCCACAGGCCCTCTTGGGCCTCTTGTTTAATTATTTTTTTGGTGTTAAAGCCGTGTTAGCAGGAAGCATTGATTTCTCGTTGTGCCTTTTCGATTTTTGATGGCCTCTTGACGTTTTCTTGTCGGCGCTACTCCTCCTAAAAGCCTTGTTGGATTTCGACGAAACTTGACAGGAAGCATCGGTAAGATGTCTAGTTGTGCATGTCACGCTTTTGTTACAGTTCGCTGATTTATGACAGAG
Source organism: Cyrtodaria siliqua (assembly GCA_037043455.1). Taxonomy (NCBI): domain Eukaryota; kingdom Metazoa; phylum Mollusca; class Bivalvia; order Adapedonta; family Hiatellidae; genus Cyrtodaria; species Cyrtodaria siliqua. Next base: position 108,461 of record JAWPHD010001611.1, read on the forward strand.
TTATGGCACTTTGACATTTTTACTTTAAATTTCTTGTCGGCGCTACTCCTCCTTAACGGCTTGTTGGATTTCTACAAAATTTGGTAGGAAGTCTCAGTATAATGTCTAGTTGTGCAAAGAGCGGTATATCAATGAAATCTTGGACAAGTTCGAAAACCAGCTAGATCTTGTTAGTAACGATAGGTTATGGCCCTTGATTTGTTGAAAAATGCTATATTGTATTTTCCTTCAAATCTGTAGTTACTTCATTTTTTATCTGATCTTTACCATATTTGTTTAGAATGTTAATATAAATCCCCCCCCCACTCACACACACCCCCCTCCACCCCACCCCACCCACCATTTTCATGAAGAAAGTGGGACAAATTAAAAAATACCCATGCCAGACTAGACACAGCAGACTTATTGCCCATGATTACCAGGTGAGCGATCTAAGGCCATCCTATCCCTGTTGTTTTTGCAATGTTATGAAAAAACTACTGATGGGAATTTTATGTCGAAAACCCTTGATATAAGAGCCGTTTTCGCCAGTAGAGCATCCACAGGCCCTCTTGGGCCTCTTGTTTTTAAACAAATGCACTTAAATTTCATCTCAGCAAACAGCAAACTCCATTGTTTTTAGTTACTAAAATGTTTACAAACTTTCATTTAAGCATCATTGACCGTTTTATTTTTAAGTCCAGCCCCCGTTAGGCGAGACATGTGAATCCACGGATTTCTTTTATTCGTATTTGTATTTACGCCCATAGTTAGATTGTCTCCAGTCATAATCCATCTTTCTTAGCTCTACTGGCCAAGGGCCAGCAGAGCTTATGGGATGGTGTGTTGTCCGTCTTCCGTCGTCTGTCCGTCCGTCCGTTTCCTTTTACCTCATTAAGATGATAGGGCCTTCATTTTTCATCCGATCTTTACCAAACTTTAACAGAGGAGTTGTAGCCCTTGATTTAGTTCAAATGATATATTTTGCCTCGTTAAAACAATAGGGCATTCATTTTTCATCCGATCTTTACCAAACTTTATCAGATTGTTAATATTGATGAAAGCTCTGAAAAGTTCGAAAACCAGCCAGATCCGACCAGTTACAGCGGAGATTATGGCCCTTGATTTAGTTAAAAATGCTATATTTTGCCTTGTTAAGACGATAGGGCCTATCACATTTGGGGCCAGAAGTTCAAAGGTCAAGGTCACAGTGACCTTACATGGAAATATGCATTCCGCACAACTTCAAAACCTACACTCATAAAACTCCACTGAGTTCCGTCGGTGTGTTCTTGGGCAAGACACTTTTCCTTAGCCTCGTCCGTCGGATGGGGACGTAAACCTGGCGGTCCCGTGTATCGGTCTATCCTCCGAGCGCGTTAAAGAACCATAGGAATCTATTCGATAATAAGAGTAGGGCAGGTTTCCGGATTCCTATGTATCCTTCCCCTCTCTCTGGGGCGGCTCTAAATAACCTGTATTGTGTTGATGAGCCGTTAAACAACATTCAATTCAATTCAATTCATAGGTACATTGCCCTAGGTGAGAGGAGGAACCCTATTGCTTTTGGGATCAGAAGTCAAAGGTCAAAGTCACAATCACCTTATCTGGAAATATGAGTTCCACAATATAACTTCAAAACCATAACACCTGATTTTAAGTTTAGTAGGTCAGATGTCAAGGTCATTAGTCAGTTCGTCCGTGCATCCAATTTTCATTTCTTAATATTTTCTTCATTACATGCAGGATTTTGACCAAACTCCTACAAAACGTTCATTATATGGATCCATCATCACTTGCACAATTTCGGGTTGCTGTGACCTACTTTCGGCGAAATATAGGTCACGTCCGGTCTCTGATACGACGTGCATACTCTAGCTTCTTTCTCGCAGGATTTTCACCAAACTTCTAAGTGCCAGCAGAGCTTATGGGATGGTGTGTTGTCCGTCGTCTGTCCGTTTGTTAACTTTTACCTCATTAAGATGATAGGGCCTTCATTTGATCTTTACCAAACTTTAACATATTTTTGATATCAATGAAATCTCCGATAAGTTCGAAAACCAGCCAGATATTTTGCCTCGTTAAGACGATCGGGCCTTCATTTTTCATCCGATTTTTAACAAACTTTACCAGATTGTTATTATCAATGAAAGCTTGGACAAGTTAAAAAAACAGCCAGTCGGACCAGTAACAGCGGAGTTGTGGCCCTGGATTTATTTAAAAATGCTATATTTTGCCTCCTTAAGACGATAGGGCCTTCATTTTTGACCCAATCTTTACTCTTTACCAGACTTTTCCAGATTGTTAATATCAATGAAAGCTTAGACAAGGCCCGAAAACCAGCCAGATCAGACCAGTAACAGCGGAGTTGTGGTACTGGATTTATTTAAAAATGTTATATTTTGCCTCCTTAAGACGATAGGGCCTTCATTTTTGATCCAATCTTTACTCTTTACCAGACTTTTCCAGATTGTTAATATCAATGAAAGCTTAGACAAGGCCCGAAAACCAGCCAGATCAGACCAGTAACAGCGGAGTTGTGGTACTGGATTTATTTAAAAATGTTATATTTTGCCTCCTTAAGACGATAGGGCCTTCATTTTTGATCCAATCTTTACTCTTTACCAGACTTTTCCAGATTGTTAATATCAATGAAAGCTTAGACAAGGTCCAAAAACCAGCCAGATCAGACCAGTAACAGCGGAGTTGTGGCCCTTGATTTATTTAAAAATGCTGTATTTTGCCTCGTTAAGATGATAGGGCCTTCATTTTTTATCCGATCTTTACCAAACTTTAACAGATTGTTAATATCAATGAAAACTCGGACAAGTTCGAAAACCAGCCAGATCGGAGTAGTAACAGCGGAGTTGTGGCCCTTGATTTAATTAAAAATGCTATATTTTGTCTCGTTAAGACGATAGGGTCTTCATTTTTCATCCGATCTTTATCAAATTTAAATTTTACCAGATTGTTAATATCAATGACAGTTTGGAGAAGTTCGGAAAGCAGCCAGATCGGACCAGTAACAGCGGAGATATGGCCCTTGATTTAGTTAAAAATGCTATATTTTGCCTTGTTAAGACGATAGGGCCTTCATTTTCCAAAAAGTTTGAGAACCAGCCAGATCTGACCATTTACACTGGAGTTATGGCCCTTGATTTTCTGAAATATGCTATATTTTGGCCTCTTTAAGACGAAAGGGCTTTCATTTGGCTGGATTTCAGTGAAACTTTTCAGGGATGATCAGTACCAAGCCTAGTTGTTCATATCGTCACCGTGTTCCGGTTGAATGATTTTGGTGGAGTTATGGCTCTTTAACGGTTTTAATACACAAACTTTGTCCTGACTAGTTCTCCTGAAACCCTGGCCGGATTTAAACAAAACTTTTTAGGGTGATCAGTTCCTGGTCTAGTTGTGCAAATCATCGCTGTGTTCCGGTTGAATGAATTTTTGGCAGAGTTATGACCCTTTAAAGGTTTTAATACACAAATTTTGTCTGGACTAGTTCTCCCGAACCCCTCACCAGTTTCAACGAAACTTTGCAGGGATGATCAGCACCAAGCCCAGTTGTGCATACAGGTTTAAAGATTGTTGGTGTAGTTATGGCCCTTTAAATGTTTTTGATAAACACATTTTCCTGGCTGGATTTCAACGAAACTTGACGAGGATGATCAATATTCAGCGTAGTTGTATATTTCATCGACATATTCCGGTTGAATGATTTTTGGCAGAGTTATGGCCCTTTAAAGGTTTTAATAGACAAACTTTGTCCAGATTAATCTCTTATGAACTCCTTTCTGGATTTCAACGAATCTTGGTGGGGATGATCAGTACCAAGCCTAGTTGCACCTATCATTGCTGTGTTGTGGTTGAATGAATTTTGGCAGAGTTATGACCCCTTAATTGTTTAATACACTAAATGTGTACAGACTAGTTCTCTTGAACCTATGGCTGGATTTCAACGAAACTTGGCAGGGATGATCAGTACCAAACCTAGTCGCATATGTCATCACCATGTTCAAGTTGAATGATATTGAAAAACATATGTCCCCTTCTACATAAACTTTATCTTTAGCCAGTAGAGCGTCCACTTGGGCCTCTTGTTTAATTCATAAGCATATCACCCTTTTATTTGGGTTTTGTAGCTGTGTATAGTGGTAATAAAGGTCAGTGCTGCGTATATTGTTGGAAATCCCATGAATCTATTTATAGTTTGAGATGTGTAAATCTGGCAACATTAGAGAGCGCAGTGACCTTACAACGTGTTAAAATGGTAGCCGCAGATTGTCGCATTTTACTACTGACATTATTGGTTAATCGGTTAATGTATTGATATTACATAAAGCAAATAATTTCTTAGAGTGACATAATTATGTCAAATTGCATTGGTCGAAATATTTTAGTGAAGTATTTAAAAAATATATGCTTACAAAAAAACGTGTGTAGATACTGAACAAAATATTTCCAAACACTATGTTATAGACAGATTTTTTAAAACAAAAATGCTTCTAATTCTTTCCCTCTTTTTAATGATGATATATTTCGTTTTGCTGTTGTTTTCTTACAGGGTTAAGCGTTTTATGGATGCATACTGTAACATGATTCCATCATCTGTATAGACTGCCAGTCTGTATCCCAGAATGACCCATTTTAATTTGTTTGACTACCAAATAAGTTGACAGAATGAGTAAATAAATGAATACATAGTGCAGAGGACAAGGAGTTTCACAAATTCTGGTGTAACAATGAATTATAGTAGTGATCAGACATACAAGGATCAATATAAAGCCCTGACAGAAAAAAAATGAAAATAGATTAAAAACCATAATAGTGTTGAGAAGACTGTATGGTTTTATGTGGTTTTAAAGTGGCGTTAGTCATGCAAGGCTTTCTGTACTACAGTTGTCAGTTTAGGTATTTATAAGGAGATTAATGCAACAACAAATAACAACCAATACACACCATAATAATGTCAATACACACAGCGTGTACAAGGAGGTCATTAACATAGGCAAATATTCTGCTGTCTGCTTTCTAGTGGCCTGTGTGTGTTGTGCTGTATGTATTGGGAACACAGAAGCTTGTCTTGCTGTGGAGGGTGAGTTCCATATTATAATAATCTGTAATTAATTATGTGTTTTATACAGTATGAAAATACACACTTGAGTAGAATAAGATTCATTATACCGGGGCCAGTCTCTTCTTGTTGCTGTAATTGTACCTAGCCTCAGTCAAATAAACAATTTTAATTTGATGTAAACTGTCGGCTGCTCTATATTTTTATAGCAATTTATGTGCAATTTAATAATTGACAAGATATTGAGTAAAAGTAACTTGGAGATTTTTGGGATATCTATGATTTCTGGTTCACACATCCGACTTTTTCTAGAAAACTCTAATAAAAAATTTTAAAAAAATTTCAGTTCATGATACAAATGTCATATCAGTCATGATACAAGTGTTATATCAGTCATGATACAAATGTCATATCGGTCATGATACAAATATCATGTCATGATACAAATGTCATCTCAGTCAAAATATGGTGTTAGCATTGTGTTATTCATGCCTAACATATATTTATTTTGAATGAAATCGGGCTTACAATGCATAAATTAACCCTGGTGAATAACCTAGGATAGCACCTAATTATTATGCATAATGAAATTCCTTGTAAATAAGGATTCATGTTAAAGGGACACACGGTAATCTTGAAGATTGTATCAAGAATTAAAATTAGTGTCTCGATTTAATAAGCCAGTATCAATTTGACATTAAAACTGCTTACATATAATTAAAATAAAATTCTTAGTATTTCTGCTTCTTTTTCTACCACTGGTTTTAAATATGTTATTATATAATCAATAGTTAGTTATATACAAAAACAGTGTGTCTTAATTATACTGTTCTTTTAATTAATATTAATGATTGAACAAGTGCAAGTTGTGTAGCAATACTAACAGGATGGGAGTTTTTACCAAACCAAGATTGCCATGTGTCCCTTTAAGGCTATTCATTATGTTTTGGCGTTTTAGAGTAAAAAATATCACAGTTTAACAATTGTAATCAGACGATAAGGCCTTCATTTTTCATCCGATCTTTACCAAACGTTACCAGATTGTTAATATCAATGACAGTTTGGAGAAGTTCGGAAAGCAGCCAGATCGGACCAGTAACAGCGGAGATATGGCCCTTGATTTAGTTAAAAATGCTATATTTTGCCTTGTTAAGACGATAGGGCCTTCATTTTTCATCTGATCTTCACCAAACTTTACCAGATTGTTAATATCAATGAAAGCTCCAAAAAGTATGAGAACCAGCCAGATCTGACAATTTACACTGGAGTTATGGCCCTTGATTTTCTGAAATATGCTATATTTTGGCCTCATTAAGACGAAAGGGCCTTCATTTGGCTGGATTTCAGTGAAACTTTTCAGGGATGATCAGTACCAAGCCTAGTTGTTCATATCGTCACCGTGTTCCGGTTGAATGATTTTGGTGGAGTTATGGCTCTTTAACGGTTTTAATACACAAACTTTGTCCTGACTAGTTCTCCTGAACCCCTGGCCGGATTTAAACAAACCTTTTTAGGATGATCAGTTCCTGGTGTAGTCATGCAAATCATCGCCGTGTTCTGGTTGAATGATTTTTTGGCAGAGTTATGGCCCTTTAAAGGTTTTAATACACAAACTTTGTCTGGACTAATTCTCCCGAACCCCTCACCAGATTTCAACGAAACTTTGCAGGGATGATCAGCACCAAGCCCAGTTGTGCATATCATCATCGCATTCAGGTTTAAAGAATTTTGGCGGAGTTATGGCCCTTTAAATGTTTTTGATACACACATTTTCCTGGCTGGATTTCAACGAAACTTGACAAGGATGATCAATATTCAGCGTAGTTGGGCATATTATCGACTTATTCCGGTTGATTTTTGGCAGAGTTATGGCCCTTTGACAAACTTTGTCCAGATTAATCGCTTTTGAACTCCTTTCCGGATTTCAAAGAGTCTTGGTGGGGATGATCAGTACCAAGCTTAGTTGCAGCTATCGTTGTTGTGTTGTGGTTAAATGAATTTTGGCAGAGTTATGACCCCTTAATTGTTTAATACACTAACTTTGTACAGACTAGTTCTCTTGAACCTATGGCTGGATTTCAACGAAACTTGACAGGGATAATCAGTACTAAGCCTAGTTGCATATGTCATCGCCATGCTCAGGTTGAATGATTTTTGAAAAACTTATGTCCCCTTATACATAAACTTTATCTTTAGCCAGTAGAGCGTCCACTTGGGCCTCTTGTTTAATTCATAAGCATATCACCCTTTTATTTGGGTTTTGTAGCTGTGTATAGTGGTAATAAAGGTCAGTGCTGCGTAGATTGTTGGAAATCCCGTGAATCTATTTATATAGTTTGAGAAGTGTAAATCTGGCAACATTAGAGAGCGCAATGACCTTACAACGTGTTAAAATGGTAGCCGCAGATTGTCGCATTTTACTACTGACATTATTGGTTAATCATTTAATGTATTGATATTACACAGAGCAAATAATTTCTTAGAGTGACATAATTATGTCAAATTGCATTAGTCAAAATATTTAGTGAAGTAATTCAGTATTATATTTAAAAAATATATGCTTACAAAAAAACGTGTGTAGATACTGAACAAAATATTTCCAAACACTATGTTATAGACAGATTTTTTAAAACAAAAATGCTTCTGATTCTTTCTCTCTTCTTAATGATGATATATTTCGTTTTGCTGTTGTTTTCTTACAGGGTTAAGCTTTTTATGGATGAATACTGTAACATGATTCCATCATCTGTATAGACTGCCAGTCTGTATCCGAGAATGACCCATTTTATTTTGTTTGACTACCAAATAAATTGACAGAATGCGTAAATAAATGAATACATAGTGCACAGGACAAGGAGTTTACAAATTCTGGTGTAACAATGTATTATAGTAGTGATCAGACATACAAGAATCAATATAAAGCCCTGATTAAGGTTACATGTATAAAAAATTATGTAATATTAATAGCATAATTTTTCGAGTATATGCGATTTATACTGCTTCTCGAGGGCTGCAGTATAAATCTCATAAGAGATAAATATGCTATAATGTTTTGTACCATAGCCATTTATCCAACTTGGGAAGTAAAATTGGGTAGACCTTGGTATAACTGCCGAATCTGTCACTTATAGCATGGCTGAAATATACCGGCAGTTATAACAGGGTTTAGGCTCAGACCTTCAGGTTTATGAAAATTATATCATAGCAAGAAAACTAGGAAAACCATTAGAGCTACGGTACAAATACACAAATTACAGCTAAATTAAATCGAAGCTCAAAGTGGGTATTTTTAGCTCTACTGATCAGAGATCAGCAGAGCTTATGCCGTGGTGCGGCGTCCGTCGTCCGTCCGTCCGTCTGTCCGTCTGTCTGTCCGTAAACTTTTATTTGTAGCGACTTCACAGCTGAAACTACTGGATGGATATTCATGAAACTTTACAGAAATGTTGCCCATAAAGTCTAGTTGATCCTAGCAAAAATTCATGTTGATGTGAAATCCAAGATGGCCGCCAAAGCTAAAAATAGAGTTTTAAAATACAAGTTTGTAGCGACTTCTTCTTGAAAACTATAAGTGATATTGATATGGGACTTTTTCTAAAATGATCAGCAGGACATGATGTTGATCCTAGTCAAAAATCGTTTTGATTCAACGTTAAACATGGCTGCCAGCGGCCATCTTTGTTTACATAGAGTTATATAGTAAAAACTTGTAGCGACTACTTCTCTGAAACTACTTGGCGGATTGTCATGAAACTTTACAGGAATGTTGCTCTTGATGTCTAATTGATCCTAGAAAAATTTCAGGTCGGCCGGAAATTCAAGATGGCCGTCACAGCTAAAAATAGATTTTTAAAAAATAAGTTTGTAGCGACTACTTCTTGAAAACTATAAGTGATATTGATATGGGACTTTTTCTAAAATGATCAGCATTACATGATGTTGATCCTAGTCAAAAATTGTTTTGATTCAACGTTAAACATGGCTGCCAGCGGCCATCTTTGTTTACATAGAGTTATATAGTAAAAACTTGTAGCGAATACTCCTCTGAAACTACTTGGCGGATTGTCATGAAACTTTACAGGAATGTTGCTCTTGATGTCTTATTGATCCTAGAAAAATTTCAGGTCGGCCAGAAATTCAAGATGGCCGTCACAGCTAAAAATAGATTTTTAAAAAATAAGTTTGTAGCGACTACTTCTTGAAAACTATAAGTGATATTGATATGGGACTTTTTCTAAAATGATCAGCATGACATGATGTAGATCCTTGTGGAAAATTATTTTGATTCGACGTTAAACATGGCTGCCAGTGGCCATCTTTGGTTACATAGAGTTATATAGTAAAAACTTGTAGCGACTAATCCTCTGAAACTACTTGACGGATGTTCATGAAACTTCACAGGAATGTTGCTCTTGATGTCTAGTTGATCCTAGAAAAATTTCAGGTCGGCCGGAAATTCAAGATGGCCGCCACAGCTAAAAATAGATTTAAAATAAATAAGTTTGTAGCGACTACTTCTTCAAAACAATAAGAGATATTGATATGGGACTTTTTCTAAAATGATCAGTATGACATGATGTTGCATGGTCCTTGTCGAAAATCGTTTTGATTTGACCTTAAACATGGCTGCTTTGTTTACATAGAGTTATATAATGAAAACTTGTAGCGACTACTTCTTTGAAACTACCTGACGGATTTTCATGAAACTTCACAGGAATGTTGCTCTTAATGTCTTATTGATCTTAGCAAAATTTCAGGTCGGCCGGAAATTCAAGATGGCCGCCATGGTTAAAAATAGATTTTCAAAAAACAAGTCTGTAAGGACTACTTCCTGAAATCAAAATCAATCAGTAGAGCTTCAAGGTCATTGACCTCTTGTTGTATTTGCTCTTTAACTTTCGATTGTTCAAAATAGTGCCAGAAAACAACTAGAAATATCTTTGTTCAAAATAGTGCCAGAAAACAACTAGAAATATTCAAAATAGTTCCAGAAAACACTAGAAATATCTTTGCATTTAGCAAGTACGAGTATGATAGTATCTTACAATACTTACAATACAATGCTTACAATACAATACTTACAATACAATACTTACAATACAATGCTTACAATACAATACTTACAATACAATACTTACAATACAATACGAACATTACTAGCTCTACTGCCAGCGAGACTTAATACGTCAGCTGGCGCATTAACTGTTGGCATTCATCGGAATCGTCCATTCGCAGCTCATTCTCTGAAACCATTTAGCCAATATTACTCAAATTTCACAAGGTATTCTGGTATGAAGAAGATCATACACAAGAAAAATACGCATTTGACTGCTGGGCGCTTAAGTCAAACCCTGGATACGAAAGCTTCATTGTCATTTACACATGCTACTTAAGCAACCACTAGGCCAAATATGAACAACCTCCTTAACTGACTGATGTATCAACGGACGGAGGCACGGATAGACAGATGGGATCATCACAGTATATGCACTATTTCTTCGAAAATTATGGATATTATCATGTTTAAAATTCCATTTATAAAAAGGTAGTGGTTAGGGCCCTGCCTTGAAGACACAGAAAACCTTGATATGGTAATTTGTAATTGAGCCATGTGTTGTCCTCAAATAATCAAATCTGTGCAAATTGACGTGTTGTCTCACATATAACCCCGCCATGTGTTGTCCTCAAATAACCCAATCTGTGCAAATTGACGTATGTTGTCTCACATATAACAAATAACCCAATCTGTGCAAATTGCAAATTGACATGACATTGTGTTGTCTCAAGCGTCTCAGTGGCCGAATGGTTAACGACGTTGCATTGTAAACCTTCGCCTCCCACCGCTGCTGGTTCTAATCTCACTGGGAACTCAACTTGTACCTGAGGAAGTGTCGATTCTTAGGGATGGCGGTAAATTGATGTGTGTTGTCTCACATATAACCCTGACATGTGTTGTCCTCAAATAAACCAATCTGTGCAAATTGACGTGTGTTGTCTTACATATAACCCTGACATGTGTTGTCCTCATATAGCCCAATCCGTGCAAATTGACATGTGTTGTCTCACATATAACCCTGCCATGTGTTGCTCTCAAATAACCCAATCTGTGTAAATTGATGTGTGTTGTCTTACATATAACGCTGACACGTGTTGCCCTCATATAGCCCAATCTGTGCAAATTGACATGTGTTGTCTCACATAATACCCTGACATGTGTTGCTCTCATCTGTATTGTCCCACATATAACATTGACATGTGTTGTCTCGCATATAAACAAACCATGTGTTGCCCTCATATAATCCAGTCTGTGCACATTGACATGTGTTGTCTGGCATATAACTCCACCATGTGTTGTCCTCATATAAACCAATCTGTGATGCTGTCATATAACCCAATCTGTTTTGCTGTCATATAACCCAATCTGTACATGTATTGTCTCGCATATAACCCCGCCATGTGTTGTCCTAACGTAACCCAATCCATGCACATTGACATGTTTTGTCTCGCATATAACCCCGTCATGTGTTGCCCTCATATAACCCAATCTGTGTTGCTTTCATATAACCCCATCATGTGTTGCCCTCATAAAACCCAATCTGTGCAAATAGGTGTGTATTTACCCGCATATAACACTGCCATGTGTTGCCCTCATATAATTCAATCTGTGCAAATTGACTCGTGTTGTCTCACATATAAACTCACCATGTGTTGCCCTCATATAAGCGAATCTGTGTTGACCTCATATAACGCAATCTATGCACATTGACGTGTGTTGTCTCGCATATAACCCCGCCATGTGTTGCCCTCATATAACCCAATCTGTGTTGCCCTCATAACCCAATCTGTGTTGTCCTCATATAACCCAATATGTGCACATCGACATGGGTTGTCTCGCATATATAACCCTGACGTGTTACCCTCATATAACCCAAGTCTGTGTTGTCTCTCACATATAACCCTGACATGTTGCCCTCATATAAACCAAGTCTGTGTTGTCTCTCACATATAACCCCGCCATATGTTTTTACATAATTATAACTCAATCTGTGTTGTCTCTCATAACACTGATATGTGTTGACCTCATATAACCCAATCGGTGCACATTGGTATGTGTTGTCTTGCATATATCCCTGAAATGTGTTGCTCTCATATAACCCAATCTGTGCAAATTGACATGTGTTGTCTCACATATAACCCTGACGTGTTGTCCTCATATAACCCAGTCTGTGCAAATTACGTGTGTTGGCTCACATATAACCCTGACGTGTAGTCCTCATATAACCCAATCTGTGCAGATTGACATTTGTTGGCTCAATATAACCCTGACATGTGTTGCTCTCATATAACCCAATCTGGGCAAATTGACGTTTGTTATCTTACATATAACCCTGACATGTGTTGCTCTCATATAACCCAATCTGTGCAAATTGACATGTGTTGTCTCACATATAACCCTGACGTGTTGTCCTCATATAACCCAGTCTGTGCAAATTGGTGTGTGTTGGCTCACATATAACCCTGACATTAGAGAGCGCAATGACCTAACAACATGTTAAAATGGTAGCCGCAGATTGTCGCATTTTACTACTGACATTATTGGTTAATCATTTAATGTATTGATATTACATAGAGCAAATAATTTCTTAGAGTCATATAACCCACCCAATCTGTTCAAATTGACGTTTGTTGGCTCAATATAACCCTGACGTGTTGTCCTTAAATAACCCAATTTGTGCAAATTGACATGTGTTGTCTCATATATAACCCTGACGTGTTGTCCTCAAATAACCCAATTTGTGCAAATTAACATGTGTTGTCTCACATATAACCCTGACGTGTTGTCTTCAAATAACCCAATTTGTGCAAATTGACGTGTTGTTGTCTCACATATAACCCTGACATGTGTTGTCCTCATATAACCCAATCTTTGCAAATTGACATGTGTTGTCTCACATATAACCCTGACATGTTGCTCTCATGTAACCCAATTTGTGCAAATTGACATGTGTTGTCTCACATATAACCCTGACGTGTTGTCCTCAAATAACCCAATTTGTGCAAATTGACGTGTTGTTGTCTCACATATAACCCTGACATGTTGCTCTCATGTAACCCAATTTGTGCAAATTGACATGTGTTGTCTCACATATAACCCTGACATGTTGCTCTCATGTAACCCAATTTGTGCAAATTGACATGTGTTGTCTCACATATAACCCTGACGTGTTGTCCTCAAATAACCCAATTTGTGCAAATTGACGTGTTGTTGTCTCACATATAACCTGACATGTGTTGCTCTCATATAACCCAATCTGTGCAAATTGACATGTGTTGTCTCACATATAACCCCGCCATGTGTTGCTCTCATATAACCCAATCTGTGCAAATTGACAGTTGTTGTCTCACATATAACCCTGACATGTGTTGTCCTCAAATAACCCAATTTGTGCAAATTGATGTGTTGTTGTCTCACATATAACCCTGACATATGTTGCTCTCATATAACCCAATCTGTGCAAATTGACAGTTGTTGTCTCACATATAACCCCGCAATTTTTTGTCCTCAAATAACCCAATCTGTGCAAATTGACGTGTGTTGTCTCACATATAACCCTGAAATGTGTTGCTCTCATATAACCCAATCTGTGCAAATTGACAGTTGTTGTCTCACATATAACCCTGCAATGTTTTGTCCTCAAATAACCCTTTCTGTGCAAAGTGACTTGTGTTGTCTCACATGTAACCCTGACATGTGCAAATTGACGTTTGTAGTCTCACATATAACCCTGACATGTGTTGTCCCAAATAACCAAATTTGTGCAAATTGACGTGTTGTTGTCTCACATATAACCCTGACGTGTCGTCCTCAAATAACCCAATCTGTGCAAATTGACGTGTGTTGTCTCACATATAACCCTGACATGTGTTGCTCTCATATAACCCAATCTGTGCAAATTGACATGTGTTGTCCTCAAATAACCCAATTTGTGCAAATTAACATGTTTGTTCCATTTATAACCATGCCATGTGATTTCCTCAAATGACCCAATTTGTGCAAATTGACATGTTTTGTTTAACATATAACCCAGACGTGTTGTCCTCAAAAAACCCAATCTGTGCAAATTGACGTGTTGTTTCACATATAACCCCACCATGTGTTGCCCTCATATAACCCAACCTGTGTTTCTCTCATAAAACCTAATCTGTGCACATTGACATGTATTGACTTACATATAACCCTGCCATGTGTTGCCCTTGTGTAACCCAATCTGTGCACATTGACATGTATTGTCTCACATATAACCCTGCCATGTGTTGCCCTCGTGTAACCCAATCTGTGCACATTGACATGTGTTGTCTCTCATATAACCCCACCATGTGTTGCCCTTGTGTAACCCAATCTGTGCACATTGACATGTGTTGTCTCTCATATAACCCCGCCATGTGTTGCCCTCATGTAACCCAATCTGCACACATTGACGTGTGTTGTCTCTCATATAACTACGCCATGTGTTGCCCTCATGTAACCCAATATGTGCACATTGACATGTGTTGTCTCTCATATAACCCCGCTATGTGTTGCCCTCATGTAACCCAATCTGTGTACATTGACGTGTGTTGTTTTGCATATAACCCCGCCATGTGTTGCCCTCATGTAGCACCGACATGTTTTGTCCTCATATAACCCTGATATTTGTTGTTCTCATATAACCCAATCTGTGTTGCCCTCATATAACCCTGATATGTGTGACCTCATATCATCCAATCTGTGCACATTGGCGTGTGTTGTCTCACCTATAACCCTGATATGTGTTGCTCTCATATAACCCAATCTGTGCACATTGGCGTGTGTTGTCTCACCTATAACCCTGATATGTGTTGCTCTCATATAACCCAATCTGTGCACATTGGCATGTGTTGTCTCACCTATAACTCTGATATGTGTTGCTCTCATATAACCCAATCTGTGCACATTGGCATGTGTTGTCTCACCTATAACCCTGATATGTGTTGCTCTCATATAACCCAATCTGTGCACATTGGCATGTGTTGTCTCACCTATAACCCTGATATGTGTTGCTCTCATATAACCCAATCTGTGCACATTGGCATGTGTTGTCTCACCTATAACTCTGATATGTGTTGCTCTCATATAACCCAATCTGTGCACATTGGCGTGTGTTGTCTCACCTATAACCCCATATAACCCAATCTGTGTTGCCCTCATGTATGGCCATTTGTTGCCCCCATATAACCCAATCTGTGTTGCCCTCATGTATGGCCATTTGTTGCCCCCATATAACCCAATCTGTGTTGCCCTCATGTATGGCTTTTTTTTTAAAAATTGTTAAGACTCCCTAGCTTGGTCATTTCTTGAAAAAAATGCGTGATAACTGTCTTAATTTGGGGAAAAAGAATTGAAAGATCAATTGTTGAAAGCGATATTTCTTAATACATACATACATGATTATTTTTGTGGGAGGAGGACACTATAAAACAAATGTACATTAATACATAAACTTCCTTCTATTAATATATCTAAAACAAAACAATATTAAGAAAGTAAGAGGGGGAAATGTTGTTTATAAAAAAAAAAAAATTGCGTAAAAAATCGACCAGTTATGAAAGAAATTACCAGTTTTGAATTATGAAATAGCCGAATATCAGCCCCAGTTATAGAAGGAGTAAAAGCCCTGTCATGTAACCCAATCTGTGCACATTGACGTGTGTTTCTGGCATATAACCCCTCCATGTGTTGCCTTCATAGTATAACCCAGTCTGTGTTTTCGCATATATAACCCCACCATGTGTTGCTCTCATATAACCCAATCTGAGTAGCATGGCATATAACCCCGCCATGTGTTGCTCTCATATAACCCTATCTGAGTAGTCTGGCATATAACCCTGCCATGTGTTGCTCTCATATAACCCAAACTGAGTAGCCTGGCATATAACCCCACCATGTCTTGCTCTCATATAACCCTATCTGAGTAGTCTGGCATATAACCCCGCCATGTGTTGCTCTCATATAACCCAATCTGAGTAGTCTGGCATATAACCCTGCCATGTGTTGCTCTCATATAACCCTATCTGAGTAGTCTGGCATATAACCCCACCATGTGCTGCTCTCATATAACCCAATCTGAGTAGTCTGGCATATAACCCCGCCATGTGTTGCTCTCATATAACACAATCTGAGTAGTCTGGCATATAACCCCGCCATGTGTTGCTCTCATATAACCCAGTCTGACTAGTCTGGCATATAACCCCGCCATGTGTTGCTCTCATATAAACCTATCTGAGTAGTCTGACGTATAACCCCGCCATGTGTTGCTCTCATATAACCCAATCTGAATAGTCTGACGTATAACCCCGCCATGTGTTGCTCTATTATAACCCTATCTGAGAAGTCTGGCATATAACCCTGCCATGTGTTGCTCTCATATAACCCAGTCTGACTAGTCTGGCATATAACCCCGCCATGTGTTGCTCTCAGATAACCCAATCTGAGTAGTCTGACGTATAACCCCGCCATGTGTTGCTCTCATATAACCCTATCTGAGAAGTCTGGCATATAACCCTGCCATGTGTTGCTCTCATATAACCCAATCTGAGTAGTCTGGCATATAACCCCGCCATGTGTTGCTCTCATATAACCCTATCTGAGTAGTCTGGCATATAACTCTGCCATGTATTGCTCTCGTATAACCCAATCTGAGTAGTCTGGCATATAACCCCGCCATGTGTTGCTCTCATTTAACCCTATCTGAGTAGTCTGGCATATAACCCCGCCATGTGTTGCTCTCATATAACCCAATCTGAATAGTCTGGCATATAACCCCGCCATGTGTTGCTCTCATATAAACCTATCTGAGTAGTCTGGCATATAACCCCGCTATGTGTTGCTGGCATGTAACCCCGCCATGTGGTGCTCTCATATAACCCAATCTGAGTAGTCTGGCATATAACCCCGTCACGTGTTGCTCTCATATAACCCAATCTGAGTAGTCTGGCATATAACCCTGCCATGTGTTGCTGTCATATTACCCAATCTGAAGTCTGGCATATAACCCTGCCATATGTTGCTCTCATATAACCCACCCAATCTGAGTTGTCTTTCATATAACCCTGCCATGTGTTGCTCTCATATAACCCAAACTGAGTATTCTGGCATATAACCCCACCATGTGTTGCTCTCATATAACCCAATCTGAGTAGTCTGGCGTATAACCCCACCATGTGTTGCTCTCATACAACCCAATCTGAGTAGTCTGGCATATAACCCCGCCATGTGTTGGTCTCATATAACCCAATCTGAGTAGTCTGGCATATAACCCAGCCATGTGTTGCTCTCATATAAACCTATCTGAGTAGTCTGGCATATAACCCTGCTATGTGTTGCTCTCGTATAACCCAATCTGAGTAGTCTGGCATATAACCCCGCCATGTGTTGCTCTCATATAACCCAATCTGAGTAGTCTGGCATATAACCCCGCCATGTGTTGCTCTCATATAACCCAATCTGAGTAGTCTGGCATATAACCCCGCCATGTGTTGCTGTCATATTACCCAATCTGAAGTCTGGCATATAACCCTGCCATATGTTGCTCTCATATAACCCACCCAATCTGAGTTGTCTGGCATATAACCCTGCCATGTGTTGCTCTCATATAACCCAAACTGAGTAGTCTGGCATATAACCCCGCCATGTGTTGCTCTCATATAACCCAATCTGAGTAGTCTGGCGTATAACCCCACCATGTGTTGCTCTCATACAACCCAATCTGAGTAGTCTGGCATATAAACCCGCCATGTGTTGCTCTCATATAACCCAAACTGAATAGTCTGGCATATAACCCTGCCATGTGTTGCTCTCATATAACCCAATCTGAGTAGTCTGGCATATAACCCCACCATGTGTTGCTCTCATATAACCCAATCTGAGTAGTCTGGCATATAACCCGCCATGTGTTGCTGTCATATAACCCAATCTGAGTAGTCTGGCATATATACCCCGCCATGTGTTGGTCTCATATAACCCAATCTGAGTAGTCTGGCATATAACCCCGCCATGTGTTGCTCTCATATAACCCAATCTGAGTAGTCTGGCATATAAACCCGCCATTTGTTGCTGTCATATAACCCAAACTGAGTAGTCTGGCATATAACCCTGCCATGTGTTGCTCTCATATAACCCAAACTGAGTAATCTGGCGTATAACGCTGCCATGTGTTACTCCCATATAACCCAATCTGAGTAGTCTGGCGTATAACCCCGACGTGTTGCTCTCGTATAACCCACTCAATCTGAGTAGTCTGGCATATAACCCTGCCATGTGTTGCTCTCATATAACCCAATCTGAGTAGTCTGGCATATAACCCTGCCATGTGTTGCTCTCGTATAACCCAATCTGAGTAGTCTGGCATATAACCCTGCCATGTGTTGCTCTCATATAAATCCAATCTGAGTCTCACATATTTTGTGTATGGTGTTTTACTTCATTTTCAACACATGTAAGGTCAATTTTTTGTGTTGGAAGCAGACCACCCACTTTTCCTGGGTAGAACCAGTACTGTACACCTCCTATCATCTGTAAGAATCGACACTTCCTCACTTACATAACCTTGACATATTTTGCCCCTATTATAACCTGATATATTTGTTGGATGAAAACATCATTCCTTGTTTTGAATATAACAGAAAACATTGCCATGTTGCCATAGTTGCCCATTTACCTGAACTTCCACTATATTTCATGGTCCTAATCAGTCAGATTAATCATGTGCCAATGTACCAAGACGTATCTCAAAAAAAAACATCCAATATTTTTTAAATATTACATAATTTTTCATATGCGACTATTTTGTACTGGAACATTATTTGTAGACAAATGTACTTATGCGTAACTGTTGACCTGAATTCAACCAATCGTCGTAGATTCTGTGTGTCATGTGATCTTTGTTTGTAAATATATCAACATTTTTCCCACGCTGATCCTAGCTGCTATATAAAGAACTTATCTTTCCCCATTGTTCTTCTTATGTTTGAATTAGCCAACTTTAAAGCAAGGTTTGATAATGCTATATTGTAATTTAGTTGAGTGAAGCAAATTTGTATAGTTGGTTATGAAAGAATAGACATGAACGTGTAGATAATTCATAATTGGTAAAAAAACAACATGCTCTGTCTTTATTCAAAATGTTTAATTTTATATTTAGCTAGTGTTTATTCAAAAATAATTTTTATAAATAACTTTCTACTCCATAAAAAAATGATGCATGATTTTCATCCATGGTTGAACAATTTTCATACACGGTTGAACGATTTTCATCAATGATTGAATATTTGTTTGTTAGATGTATTTTTGACTGAATTTGTCAACAAAAAGATTGTCACTGGAAAACACTGCCTTAACTACGACATGAACATCGTCGAAAATGGCAAGTCATTAAAACGTGGATGTGAGATTTCATTGATGGAACACAACAGTACTTCGGACGCAGGTTAAGTCTGTGATCCTGGTCAATCCAAATGCACTGATGCTTTGGGCGGAGTTCTTTGAAGGTCACCCTTAATGTATTTATTATATTCAGTCCTTTAAAAAAGTTCCAATTATGCGGTAACAATCCAGCTCATTTGGTTTGAAGGTTCAATGTCCATTCTGCATATTACTTTTTATGCGACATTGATGCACACCGCATGTGTGGCGGATTTATCAAAATGCCTAAACACGGCAGGTACATTGGCAGGTGACTTGATATACTTCGAAATTTGATTAGCACGGTGAATTGTACCTTGAATAAAAATGACGTGCATCGCAGTCCAGTCTGGCAGTCAAATAGTGAGCTTTTCTTCCTGGTAAACATGTCATTTGCCTTGGTAGGACACTTGTGGTCATAAATTATATAAACATTGGCAAAATGTGAAAAATATGAAAAAAGTTTTGTTTTGAGGATAGTATAGAACTTAATTGAAAACATACATAGCAGATACAGATGCAGTCTAGTGTATTTGTCCATCATAGATAATAGGTACATCATAGGCCTGATAATAGGTACATCATTAGGCCTAATAGGTACATCATCATTAGGCCTGATAATAGGTACATCATTAGATCTGATAATAGGTACATCATTAGACCTGATAATAGGTACATCATTATACCTGATAATAGGTACATCATAGGCCTGATAAGAGGTACATCATTAAATCTGATAATAGGTACATCATTAGGCCTGACAATAGGTACATTATTAGGCCTGACAATAGGTACATCATTAGACCTGATAATAGGTACATCATTAGGCCTGACAATAGGTACATCATTAGGCCTGATAATAGGTACATCATAGGCCTGATAATAGGTATATCATAGGCCTGATAATAGGTACATCATTAGACCTGATAATAGGTACATCATTAGGCCTGATAATAGGTACATCATTAGGCCTGCTAATAGGTACATAATTGATCTGATAGTAGGTACATCATGGACCTGATAATAGGTAGACCTGATAATAGGTACATTGTTAGACCTGATAATAGGTACACTATTAGACCTGATAATAGGTTCACTGGTAGACCTGATAATAGGTACATCATTAGGCCTGATAATAGGTACATCATTAGGCCTGATAATAGGTACATCATTAGGCCTGATAATAGGTACATCATTAGGCCTGATTATAGGTACATCATTAGGCCTGATAATAGGTACATCATTAGATCTGATAATAGGTACGTCATTAGACCTGATACTTGGTACGTCATTAGGCCTGACAATATCATTATGCCTGACAATAGGTACATCATTAGACCTGACAATTGGTACGTCATTAGGCCTGATAATAGGTACGTCATTAGGCCTGATAATAGGTACATCATTAGGCCTGATAATAGGTACATCATTAGGCCTGATTATAGGTACATCATTAGACCTGATAAAAGGTACATCATTAGATCTGATAATAGGTACGTCATTAGACCTGATACTTGGTACGTCATTAGGCCTGACAATATCATTATGCCTGACAATAGGTACGTCATTAGACCTGACAATTGGTACGTCATTAGGCCTGATAATAGGTACGTCATGAGGCCTGATAATAGGTACATCATTAGGCCTGATAATAGGTATGTCATTAGGCCTGATAATAGGTACGCCATTAAACCTGATAATAGGTACATCATTAGACCTGATAATAGGTACGTCATTAGATCTGATAATAGTACATCATTAGGCCTGATAATAGGTACATCATTAGATCTGATAATAGGTACATCATTAGGCCTGATAATAGGTACATCATTAGACCTGATAATAGTTACATCATTAGGCCTGATAATAGGTACATCATTAGGCCTGATAATAGATACATCATTAGACCTGATAATAGATACATCATTAGGCCTGGTAATAGGTACATCATTAGACCTGATAATAGGTACATCATTATATCTGATAATAGGTAAATCATTAGACCTGATACTACATTAGACCTGATACTACCTGATACTACCTGATACTACTCCTTTTGACCTGATAATAGGCACATCCTTAGACATAGTAATAGGTACATCATTAGACCAGATAATAGGTACATCATTAGACCTGATAATAGACACATAAGCCTGATAATAGGTACATCATTAGGCCTGATAATAGGTACATCATTAGGCCTGATAATAGATACATCATTAGACCTGATAATAGGTACATCATTAGGCCTGGTAATAGGTACATTATTAGACCTGATAATAGGTACTTCATTATATTAGATAATAGGTAAATCATTAGACCTGATACTACAGGTACATCATTAGACCTGGTGATAGGTACATCTTTAGACCTGACAATAGGTACATCTTTAGACCTGACAATAGGTACATCTTTAGACCTGACAATAGGTACCTCATTAGACCTGGTGATAGGTACAGCATTAGACCTGGTGATAGGTACAGCATTAGACCAGGTGATAGGTACAGCATTAGACCTGACAATAGGTACCTCATTAGACCTGGTGATAGGTACAGCATTAGACCAGGTGATAGGTACAGCATTAGACCTGACAATAGGTACCTCATTAGACCTGGTGATAGGTACAGCATTAGACCTGGTGATAGGTACAGCATTAGACCTGACAATAGGTACCTCATTAGACCTGGTGATAGGTACAGCATTAGACCTGACAATAGGTACCTCATTAGACCTGGTGATAGGTACAGCATTAGACCAGGTGATAGGTACAGCATTAGACCTGGTGATAGGTACAGCATTAGACCTGACAATAGGTACCTCATTAGACCTGGTGATAGGTACAGCATTAGACCTGGTGATAGGTACAGCATTAGACCTGGTGATAGGTACAGCATTAGAACTGGTGATAGGTACAGCATTAGACCTGGTGATAGGTACAGCATTAGACCTGGTGATAGGTACATCATTAGGCCTTATAATAGGTATATCATTAGACCTGACAATAGGTACCTCATTAGACCTGGTGATAGGTACAGCATTAGACCTGACAATACTTACCTCATTAGGCCTAATAATAGGTACATCATTAGACCTTAGTCATCATTAGTCAACTGTAAGCATTATTTCAAATCAAGTATGTCATTGATTTATTATAGGTTCGTTCAGGAGGAATATCAGTCTACACAAATACAGTCTCTACCCAACCCATCATTGTCCTAGCTGGGTCAATAGGCCATGCCTCCGTTGACCAGGTGATTGGTCTTTAGATAATGTCCCCTTACATCCCTCACTTGGGGGAAATGACCAGCAAACTGAATCAAGATAAATGGGTCACAATATTGATGTGGTATAGTCTGCTTTAACTGTACACACCATGCAATTATTGATTGTCATTTGCCTGGCCCCAGGCATGTCAGGAAAATCCCCCTTAAAATAGACAGTTTATAGTTTTATCAGTGTGATTGTATCTCCCATAAAATTGACAATTTATAGTTTTATCAGTATGATTGTATCTCTTTCCTTATACTATTATCACCCCATTTTAAAAGTATGTGGGCTGTACAATATTTGTCTGACCTACTTTCAGCATAAGTGATTTATCTTTACATACACAACCTGTGTACCCTACTAGTACAGTAGACAGACCTAGCTATACAGTCCGGAGGTTCACAGCCAAGTGGAGATACAACTTTCCATAATATTCTAGCCTGGAGGAGCAATCAATATTGGTATAGCATTGTTACCAGTATTGGTTATATCCACTAGGTCAGGCACTGTTGCTACAGTGGAGTATTGCTGTGTATTTGCAAGGACTTGTGTGTATTGTTGGATTGTTTGCTAAGCTGTTCTCTGGATGACTTATCTTCAATGTTATACCCACCTTGATTGGACAATGGATATATATGTGCTGATCAAGAGTATGCAGATAAAGGGATAAAACATTCAATGAAGAATGAAATGGACATGTGACTGAAGGAAACAGAAAACAAATAGGTAGATTTTTGGAAAATATGGTAGTTTTAACCTAAATGTCTGTCTTGTTTCAACATGCATACTAGCCGTGTGTATTTATAGGCTTTGTGTATACCTATGTCTCTATATCTAGAATACCTGTACAACTTATCAATGTTAGAGTGGGCTAGGAATTCAAACATTTAGGTTACAATACACTAAATATTGCTGATACCAATCTTCTCAAAAATGTGTGTATTACATGGTGAATGCTGTATGCTTAGTTTATGAAAGGATTTCAGCAACTTTAGTACAGACATTAAATTTGTGTTAAAAAAGAGGATTATTAGACATTTAAGAAACAATCATAAGCTGTTAGAATGGTGTTCTACTATCATTGTTATCACATGTTAGGCCATATAATATGATGGTTCGTTTTTTTATTTATTTTTGGTAATTTTTCCTGGGTAGAACCAGTACTGTATACCTCCCGCCATCCTGCTAGAGTTATAATTTGTCTTTTGGTGTTGAAAAAAGTGACTTCTTGTTCCAATATTGGAAGGCACATAACAATAGACATAAATTGTTTCCTTTTTGATTACACAAAGAAGTTCTACTGATAGTGTGTTCCTGTTTTTGCATACATTGGTCATTTATATATCAGCTTGGAGAAAGTCATTGAATCTATTGATTAGACGATTTCCAGGTTTCCTCCAGTTTTTTCATCTAGGATAGGATACCAAGTTTATCCCTCTTGGTTTTTCGTTATTTATTAAAGTGTGTGTGTGTGGGGGTGGGTGGGTGGGTGTGGGTGTGGGTGGGGTGGGGTTGGGTGTGGTGTTTTGTGTGTGTGTGTTACTTTTAAATATTTTGATTATTATTTAAAAATATATTTCACATTGATTTATATTTAGTGTAGGTGTTGTACTTCAGTATGAGGTATATATCGGTAACAATGTATACTAGAATCCTCATGGTTGGAAAAAGTAACGCCTGGGGCTAGTCCAGTCCGGGCTAGTCTCTCTTTCAGAAATGGTTGCCCGTCGGGCTAGTCTAAAAAAAATCTTGGGACAATCAACAATTAAAACTAAAATCAAACCAGAAATCAATTGTGTATTTGTTGAAAAATTAAAAGTTCTCTTCCTTGAAAGCTTGCATTGGTGCAATAATGGGAAAAGAAAGGAAAACAGAACATTATCGTTTGATTTTAATCAAATGAGTATTATTAATTAATTATAACTAAAACAAAGTAAAAAAGGCGAAGTATTCAGTATTGACAAAAATGATGTACCGGTAACTATTCATTGGCAATAACAATTTCGGGGCTAGTTAAAAAAAAAATCAGGGCATGAGAAAGGAGTTAGATGGAAAAGCTGAGGTGCCAAGTGATATTTTGGCTACTTCACTGGTTAGGAAATTAGTTCAGATGGGATAAGGCCTGTCCCAGTTGATTGTTTGTTCGGTTCTAGTGATTCTCGGTGCTATGCTGGCAGTGCTCGAAAAGTAGGATAGCCCAATGCCCGGGGCTCCTTGAAATCCAATCACAAGGAGCCCGTCGGGCCTAGCTGTCTAAAAATAAAATCCCCAAAAACCAATTTTACTTCATCTCAAGATCCTCAAGACAAAATACTCCCATGTGTAATGTGAACTGTGAAAACACTTGTAATAAAGTAATTAAAATGTGTTATACACACACTGAAACAATAAAAAGTTTGAATATTGAGCCTGGTTTCGTTTCAGCAGTTTGTCACAACTTTGACATATTTGAGATCGACAATTATTGACATAAAACTACATTATCCTACTATTAGGGTTGTGTTTTCTTTCCTCTTTGATAAAAAATACCATTTTTTGGCATTCAAAACACATTAATGCATGAAAAAAGTTTGTAATTGATGGTATTTCGATTGAATGTTTGTGAAATTTTCGGGCCGTAAAGGAGCGGTGTCATAGTAGTTCGGATGGTACATAATTCGGGATAATTTTTAGCTCGACTGATCAGAGATCAGCAGAATCAGCAGAGCTTATGCCGTGGTGCAGTGTCCGTCGTCCGTCTGTCCGTAAACTTTTTTCGTAGCGACTACTCCTCTGAAACTACTGAATGGATTTTCATGAAACTTTACAGAAATGTTGCCCATAAAGTCTAGTTGATCCTAGCAAAAATTCATGTTGATGTAAAATCCAAGATTGCCACCAAATCTAAAAATAGGTTTTTAAAAAACAAGTTTGTAGCGACTACTTCTTGAAAACTCTAAGTGATATTGATATGGGACTTTTTCTAAAATGATCAGCATGACATGATGTTGGTCCTTGTCGAAAATCGTTTTGATTCGACGTTAAACATGGCTGCCAGCGGCCATCTTTGTTTACATAGAGTTATATAATGAAAACTTGTAGATGGCCGCCACGGCTAAAAATAAATTTTCAAAATACAAGTTTGTAGCGACTACTTCTTGAAAACTATAAGTGATATTGATATGGGACGTTTTCTAAAATGATCAGCATGACATGATGTTGGTCCTTGTCAAAAATCCTTTTGATGTGACGTTAAACATGGCTGCCAGCGGCCATCTTTGTTTACATAGAGTTATATAGTAAAAACTTGTAGCGACTACTCCTCTGAAACTACTTGGCGGATTTTCATGAAACTTCACAGGAATGTTGCTCTTAATGTCTAATTGATCCTAGTAAAATTTCAGATCGGCCAGAAATTCAAGATGGCCACCACAGCTAAAAATAGATTTTTAAAAAATAAGTTTGTAGCGACTACTTCTTGAAAACTATAAGTGATATTGATATGGGACTTTTTCTAAAATGATCAGCATGACATGTTGGTTATCCGAGTCGAACATTATTTTGATTCGACGTTAAACATGGCTGTCAGTGGCCATCTTTGTTTATATAGTGTTATATAATGAAAACTTGTAGCGATTACTCCTCTGAAACTACTTGACGGATTTTCATAAAACTTCACACGAATGTTGCTCTTGATGTCTTATTGATCCTAGCAAAATTTCAGATCGGCCGGAAATTCAAGATGGCCACCGTGGCTAAAAATAGATTTTCAAAATACAAGTTTGTAGCGACTACTTCTTGAAAACTATAAGTGATATTGATATGGGACGTTTTCTAAAATGATCAGCATGGCATGATGTTGGTCCTTTTGATTCGATGTTAAACATGGCTGTCAGCGGCCATCTTTGTTTACATTGAGTTATATAATGAAAACTTGTAGCGACTACTCCTCTGAAACTACTTGACGGATTTTCATGAAACCTCACAGGAATGTTGCTCTTCATGTCTAATTGATCGTAGCAAAATTTCAGGTCGGCGGGAAATTCAAGATGGCCGCCACAGCTAAAAGTAAATTTCAAAAAACAAGTTTGTAGCGACTTCTTCCTGAAATCAAAATCAATCAGTAGAGCTTCAAGGTCATTGACCTCTTGTTTTTATTATTTTTCTTTTTTTTTTTACACAAAATCAAATAAGAAAAACTGTCCTTTACAAATACATGTTGGTGGAAAAAAAAAATATATGTATAGATACAGATATAACCGTATATTTCTATTCATTATTTAAGGTGTAAGGAGTTCCTGGAATCCTACTTTTAAATGCATTCTAGTCTAGGCTCCTAATTCTTTAACTTGTAGAAAGTGGTGACAAAAAGGAAAATATAGCCAGAGGAGGCCCTGATAGTCTAATAAAACCTGATTAAAAATTTGGCTCCAAGTTTGGCTCCAGTTCCACCAAGTCGGCTCTGATTATTATCGTTTGGCAAAATTGCTAGTACTCTCCTTTGCATCGGTTATACATTACTATGTAATATTCTATTCTAACTTATTTGAAACAAAGAAGTAAATAAGTCCACTGACTAGTTAAGGAGCATAAAGTGGTAGCAAAAAGAAAAATATAATCAGGAGGTTCTGAGTTTGATTACTACATATGTAACAAATGTGTGGTATAAAAGCGAATAAAGACTCATTTCCAATAAGAAAAAAATATTGGACCTTTCCATTTTAAATCAGGGCCTGTCCATTTTAAATCAGGGCCTGTCCATTTTCAGAAGCAACAAGCCCTGGGCCTGTCTCTTAAAATAATTTTCTCTGAGCACTGATTGGTTGGGTGAAATCCCAGGGCGGCTACGGTAGCCAGACAGGACTGATGATGAAGACCTATCACGCAATTAGCGACTAAGAATATCTTCCTTCCACCTTTCCTATTCCTTTTTAATCATTTTTTTCTTTACTTTAAATTCATTCTTAAGTATATACGATATTAAGTAATGCGCAACCAACCCGCATTGTAATCGTCAGTGTGATGGAAACATGTACAGTACACAGATACATTATATAGATACAGATACAGGAAGTGTCCTACCTGTTTGTTTATAAACTAACATCTTTATTTAACACAAAGACATGGCTGTGTGCACTCTGTCAGTAGACCACTTGATCTCTGTCTCACTCAGTTATGCTGGTATCTGCAGTTACCAATCAATGTGTACTAGTTACCAATCAATGTATACTACATGTACAGTGCAGTTACCAATCAATGTGTACTACATGTACAATGCAGTTAACAATTAATGTGTACTACGTGTACATTTATGCCCACTTCTTTTTCCCCCCACAGTTAATATGTTGAGGTTTGTTTATGCTAATTAATATGAAGATTTTCAATCTGCTTCTGCTTTAGGTTTTTGTTATTTATTTTTTTCAGGTTAAAATTAGACATGTTTATTGTTCTAGTGAAATATTGTGTTCAATTGCTACTTTAACCTTGAGAACAAAGATTGTTTGTTCAATTTACATTAAAGGGTGACATCTCAATACATATTTCAATGTGGTTCAATTTGTCAAAGTCTTCTTATG
The DNA here is from genome assembly GCA_037043455.1 of Cyrtodaria siliqua. Classification (NCBI taxonomy): domain Eukaryota; kingdom Metazoa; phylum Mollusca; class Bivalvia; order Adapedonta; family Hiatellidae; genus Cyrtodaria; species Cyrtodaria siliqua. The sequence continues at coordinate 136,818 of JAWPHD010001611.1, forward strand.
CGATTTTGTCAACATTTTAAAAAGGACTGTTAAACAGACACACTTTTATTTTAAGCGATGAAATTGCAGTAACATTTCTTTTAACATTGAGTCGCTATTACCGTGAAATAATTTACCTTTTTTTGTTTCAGTAATAGTTACTAATCTTCAAATAACTTCAAAACGCGGAGTTGATATCTGATGCATTTATAGAATATTAGTTCTTGTACGGTTGACGGACAATCAATAACTTTAAACAGAACAAGAGCGCTTTCTCACACACGGGTGTGTATTGCAGCTGACACAGCAGCGTGATGTGTACAGTAAGCGATGTTTGTGGAAATTCCTATTCTATTAATAGCTCGCTATGAATAAACTGTAAACACTGAGCGTGATCTTATCTGCAGCGACAGGAGTTGTTATTAAGACAGGAGTTGTTATTAAGCGCCAAAACCTCAGATTGTCTACAGGCTGTAGTTAGAACATAGGTTGTGGTTTAGTTTTCCTGTCAGTGAGGAAATAATATAATATATTAAAAAAACAGTTAAAGTGAATAGTGATGCCGTTACTCAACATATATTGATTGCATAGTTATTAAATGATAACTCTATAGCTAATAAGCTTTGTAAGCTTTGTTGACAAACATCGTAATTTAGAACATAGGTGTGTATTATGGTGATTAGACCATAGGTGTGTATTATGGTGATTTAGAACATAGGTGTATATTATGATAATTTAGAATATAGGTGTGTATTATGATAATTTAAAACATAGGTGTGTATTATGGTGATTTAAAACATAGGTGTGTATTATGATTAGACCATAGGTGTGTATTATGGTGATTTAGAACATAGGTGTATATTATGATAATTTAGAACATAGGTGTGTATTATGATTATTTAGAACATAGGTGTGTATTATGATTAGACCATATGTGTGTAATATGGTGATTTAGAACATAGTTGTGTATTATGATGATTAGACCATAGGTGTGTATTATGATGATTTAGAATGTGTGTGTATTATGGTGATTATTAGAACATAGATGTGTAGTATGTTGATTAGAACATGCCGGTAGGTGTGTATTATGGTGATTAGAACATAGGTGTGTATTATGGTGATTAGACCATGTTTGTGTATTACGGTGATTATAACATAGGTGTGTATTATGAGGATTATAACATAGGTGTGTATTAATATGGGGATTAGACCATAGGTCAGAAATTGACAGGTTGTTGTTGTGTGCAGAGATTGACTGGTTGTTGTTGTGTGCAGAGATTGACTGGTTGTTGTTGTGTATTATGTTATTAGAACAGGTGTGTATTATGATGATTAGAACATAGGATTAAAACATGTGTGTATTGTGGTGATTTAGAACATGTGTGTGTATTATTGTTTTGTTTTTAGAAAAAATATTTCGAAAAGTGAAAGTTGATCATATTTCTAATATTGTATTATATACATGTATGTATACGGTTTAACATTGCTTTTAACAATCTTTTAGTCATATCATGACAATGTCTACTTTATATAACAGTGAGCTCAATGCTCGACTTTATAGTGCCGCCACACTAGAATACCATGCCTTAGACACATGATACCCCACCCAGTCACATTATATTGACCAGTCTCAAAACCACCATGTATATGTTCAAAATCAAGCAAGGGAGCTACTAGTACCTTGAAGTCTTTGGCATGTGTGCGCGAAATTGACTGGCTCTTGTGTGCAGAGATGGTTGTTCTTAAGTTGGTTGTTGGCTGGCTGTTGTTGTGTGCAGAGATTGACTGGCTATTGTTGTGTACAGAGATTGACTGGCTGTTGTTGTTGTGTGCAGAAATTGACTGGTTGTTGTTGTGTTCAGGAATTGACTGGTTGTTGTTGTGTGCAGATTGACTGGTTGTTGTTGTGTGCAGAGATTGACTGGTTGTTCTGATTCTTTTTCTGTGCAGAGATGGTTGTTCTGGTTGTTGTGTGCATAAATTGACTGGTTGTTGTTGTGTGCAGCGATTGACTGGTTGTTGTTGTGTGCAGAGATTGACTGGTTGTTCTGATTATGTTTGTGTTTAGATATGGTTGTTCTTGTTGTTGAGTGCAGAAATTGACTGGTTGTTGTTGTGTGCAGAGATTAACTGGTTGTTGTTGTGTGCAGAGATTAACTGGTTGTTGTTGTGTACAGAGATTGACTGGTTGTTGTTGTGTGCAGAGATTGACTGGTTGTTGTTGTGTGCAGAGATTGACTGGTTGTTGTTGTGTGCAGAGATTGACTGGTTGTTCTGATTATGTTTGTGTTAAGATATGGTTGTTCTTGTTGTTGAGTGCAGACATTGACTGGTTGTTGTTGTGTGCAGAGATTAACTGGTTGTTGTTGTGTGCAGAGAGTAACTGGTTGTTGTTGTGTGCAGAGATTGACTGGTTGTTGTTGTGTACAGAGATTGACTGGTTGTTGTTGTGTGCAGAGATTGACTGGTTGTTGTTGTGTGCAGAGATTGACTGGTTGTTGTTGTGTGCAGAGATGAACTGGTTGTTCTGATTATGTTTGTGTTTAGATATGGTTGTTCTTGTTGTTGAGTGTAGAAATTGACTGGTTGTTGTTGTGTGCAGAGATTAACTGGTTGTTGTTGTGTGCAGAGATTAACTGGTTGTTGTTGTGTACAGAGATTGACTGGTTGTTGTTGTGTGCAGAGATTGACTGGTTGTTGTTGTGTGCAGAGATTGACTGGTTGTTGTTGTGTACAGAGATTGACTGGTTGTTGTTGTGTACAGAGATTGACTGGTTGTTGTTGTGTACAGAGACTGACTGGTTGTTGTTGTTTACAGAGACTGACTGGTTGTTGTTGTGTACAGAGATTGACTGGTTGTTGTTGTGTACAGAGATTGACTGGTTGTTGTTGTGTACAGAGATTGACTGGTTGTTGTTGTTTACAGAGACTGACTAGTTGTTGTTGTGTACAGAAATTAACTGGTTGTTGTGTGCAGAAATTGACTGGTTGTTGTTGTGTGCAGAGATTGACTGGTTGTTGTTGTGTGCAGAGATTGACTGGTTGTTGTTGTGTGCAGAGATTGACTGGTTATTGTTGTTTACAGAGACTGACTGGTTGTTGTTGTGTGCAGAGATTGACTGGTTGTTGTTGTGTGCAGAGATTGACTGGTTGTTGTTGTGTGCAGAGATTGACTGGTTGTTGTTGTGTGCAGAGATTGACTGGTTGTTGTTGTGTGCAGAGATTGACTGGTTGTTGTTGTGTGCAGAGATTGACTGGTTGTTGTTGTGTGCAGAGATTGACTGGTTGTTGTTGTGTACAGAGATTGACTGGTTGTTGTTGTGTACAGAGAGATTGACTGGTTGTTGTTGTGTACAGAGACTGACTGGTTGTTGTTGTGTACAGAGACTGACTGGTTGTTGCTGTGTACAGAGATTGACTGGTTGTTGTTGTGTACAGAGATTGACTGGTTGTTGTTGTGTACAGAGATTGACTGGTTGTTGTTGTGTGCAGAGATTGACTGGTTGTTGTTGTGTACAGAGATTGACTGGTTGTTATTGTTGTTCTCAAGTTTATTCTGATTGTTCTTGTGTGCAGAGATTTTTTTCTGTGGCAGGTGATAACAGCTTTATTCTGTTATTATCTGTTGTTATATAGGGTAACCTGGTGATGATGTAGTTGCTGTGTGTTGTTATATAGGGTAACATGGTGAGATGTAGTAGTTGCTGTGTGTTGTTATATAGGGTAACCTGGTGAGATGTAGTAGTTGCTGTGTGTTGTTATATAGGGTAACCTGGGGATGATGTAGTAGTTGCTGTGTGTTGTTATATACAGTAACCTGGTGATGATGTAGCAGAAAGCTAGAGTGTTGTTCTTATATTGGCATTAATTTACAGTTGGAGGTTTATAGACACAAGGTCATCCAGGGTCATGTTTACAGCTTCTGCAGAATGTTGAGGAATATTGATAACATATTAGTAGTAAGAGTTTCCAAGGTTATATATGTTTTTTGTATACTAGGTCACATTTGTTATTGTCAAGTGTCACATATTTCAAGGGTTCAAAGTTAAGCTATTGTGTCTTTTCTTTAAAGTAAATTTTGATCACCAAATTAATGGTAACCCGTTTATTCACCCCGTAATAGGTTTGTGAGGGTCGGGGTTGTAAATGTAATATGGGTCAATTTTGTATTGTAAGAGAGTATAAAAACACAGTTTTCAAAATAAACAAAAGCTAGATTTACACAATCTTCATATATTAAATTGTTTACTTACTTAGTTATGTAATTAATTTTTTTCAAAACCCAGCATATAATTTACATATATATATTCAAAAAGAATTATGTTACATAGAGTTCAAGAAAAGTTTGATGCAAAGCATCAATTCGCCGGTAAGGATGTAACATATCTGTGTCCTCGATTCAGTAGACTGCTACACAGCGTTTAAATATTAAGTGAAACAGGACATGCGCAGTGAAGTAGTCTACTCGATTCAGTAAAAAGACGCGTCCACTTGGTGGCGCTACTAGTTTTCCCGCCCAAAATGATAGACTGCTACTCAGCCTTCAATAAAATTAACGACTGTCGGCACTCGCTATACGTGATCAAGCTAGAAGGCATTCATTGGTCAAACATTATCGGGTGAGACACGTCATACAATTTTTAGCGTCTATTAATAGATTAATATAATACAATTAATAGTTACAATAGTTTCATGTTTACTCTTTGAGTTCAAGTTTATTGTATTGTTGGGATAACAAATCGTATTTGAGGTTAGAAAATACTGGTAGTATTCATTTGGCATTCATTCTATTTATAGTAGGTAGATGTGTGAGATGAATTAATGTGCAGGTTATTTGAGGTTTTTCATATAGCTGTTTGCATTCAAAATATAGTGAAATACTTGTGTTAATGATGCTCGAGCATTACACACCAGATTAGAAGTGCTGAAGAATATTTACATATGACAAAATTTTAATGGTAATGGCATCGTTAAAAAAGTGTTGGTTAAATTGCTGTACTCCAACCCCAAATGTTTTAAGTGGGTAGGTGGAACTTTTCTTTTTTTTATGAGTCTTCTAACAGTGATGAAAGCGTTTTACAAAACATAGTGTCCTATGTCTATTTTACATACTGGTACGATCTGTTTTAATGTTTCTCATTAATGTTATGTTTTCATTTTAGATGGATTGATAAGGGGGGAAAAAAGAGTCTCCTAAATGTTCAAAAAAAAGGTTGGGTAGCTGCCTTTTTAGCGAGTAATTTGGAGCACAGCATACAAATACCTTTTTAAGGATGGCCTAATGCTTGTATCACTTTGATAAATACATTTTTAAGGATTGCCTAATGCTTGTATCACCTTTAAAAATAAGGATGGCCTAATGCTTGTATCACTTTGATAAATACCTGTTTAAGGATGGATTAAAGCTTGTATCGCCTTAATAAATACCTGTGTATGGCCTAATGCTTGTATCATCTTGACAGATATTTGTTTAAGGATGGCCTAATGTGTATCACCTTGATAGATACCTGTTTAAGGATGGCCTAATGCTTGTATCACCTTGACAGATACTTGTTTAAGGATGGCCTAATGCTTGTATCACCTTGATAAATACCTGTTTAAGGATGGCCTAATGCGTGTATCACCTTGATAGATACCTGTTTAAGGATGGCCTAATGCTTGTATCACCTTGATAGATACCTGTTTAAGGATGGCCTAATGCTTGTATCACCTTGATAGATACCTGTATAAGGATGGCCTAATGCTTGTATCACCTTGACAGATACTTGTTTAAGGATGGCCTTATGCTTGTATCACCTTGATAAATACCTGTTTAAGGATGGCCTAATACGTGTATCACCTTGATAGATACCTGTTTAAGGATGGCCTAATGCTTGTATCACCTTGATAGATACCTGTTTAAGGATGGCCTAATGCTTGTATCACCTTGATAAATACCTGTTTATGTTTAAGCCTTATAAATACCTGTTTATGGCCTAATTCTTGTATCACCTTGATAGATACTTGTTTAAGGATGGCCTTATGTGTATCACCTTGATAGATACCTGTTTAAGGACGGCCTAATGCTTGTATCACCTTGATAGATACCTGTTTAAGGATCCATGGCCTAATGCTTGTATCACATTGATAAATACCTGTTTAAGGATGGCCTAATGCTTGTATCACCTTGATAGATACCTGTTTAAGGATGGCCTAATGCTTGTTTCACCTTGATAGATACCTGTTTAAGGATCCATGGCCTTATACTTGTATCACCTTGATAAATACCTGTTTAAGGATGGCCTAATGCTTGTAACACCTTGATAGATACCTGTTTAAGGATGGCCTATTGCTTGTATCACCTTGATAGATACCTGTTTAAGAATGGCCTAATGCTTGTATCACCTTGATAAATACCTGTTTAAGGATGGCCTAATGCTTGTATTACCTTGATAGACACCTGTTTATGTTTAAGGATGGCCTAATGCTTGTTTCACCTTATAAATACCTGTTTATGGCCTAATTCTTGTATCACCTTGATAGATACCTGTTTGAGGATGGCCTAATGCTTGTACGACCTTGATAGATAACTGTTTAAGGATGGCCTAATGCTTGTATCACCTTGAAAGATACCTGTTTTAGGATGGCCTAATGCTTGTATCACCTTGATAGATACCTGTTTAAGGATGGCCTTATGTGTGTATCACCTTGATAGATACCTGTTTAAGGATGGCCTAATGCTTGTATCACCTTGATAGATACCTGTTTAAGGATGGCCTAATGCTTGTATCACCTTGAAAGATACCTGTTTTAGGATGGCCTAATGCTTGTATCACCTTGATAGATACCTGTTTAAGGATGGCCTAATGTGTGTATCACCTTGATAGATACCTGTTTAAGGATGGCCTAATGCTTGTATCACCTTGATACATACCTGTTTTAGGATGGCCTAATGCTTGTATCACCTTGATAGATACCTGTTTAAGGATGGCCTAATGCTTGTATCACCTTGATAGATACCTGTTTAACAATGGCCTAATGCTTGTTTCACCTTATAAATACCTGTGTATGGCCTATTGCTTGTATCACCTTGATAGATACCTGTTTAAGGATGGTCTAATGCTTGTATCACCTTGATAGATACTTGTTTAAGAATGGCCTAATGCTTGTATCACCTTGATAGATACCTGTTTAAGGAGGGCCTAATGCTTGTATCACCTTGATAGATACCTGTTTAAGGATGGCCTATTGCTTGTATCACCTTGATAGATACCTGTTTAAGGATGGTCTAATGCTTGTATCACCTTGATAGATACTTGTTTAAGAATGGCCTAATGCTTATATCACCTTGATAAATACCTGTTTAAGGATGGCCTAATGCTTGTATCACCTTGATAGATACCTGTTTATGTTTAAGGATGGCCTAATGCTTGTTTCACCTTATAAATACCTGTTTATGGCCTAATTCTTGTATCACCTTGATAGCTACATGTTTAAGGATGGCCTAATGCTTGTATCACCTTGATAGATACCTGTTTAAGGATCCATGACCTAAGGCTTGTATCACCTTGATAAATACCTGTTTAAGGATGGCCTAATGCTTGTATCACCTAAATAGATACCTGTTTAAGGATGGCCTAATGCTTGTATCACCTTGATAGATACCTGTTTAAGGATGGCCTAATGCTTGTTTCACCTTATAAATACCTGTGTATGGCCTAATTCTTTTATCACCTTGATAGATACCTGTTTAAGGATGGCCTAATGTGTGTATCACCTTGATAGATACCTGTTGAAGGATGGCCTAAGGCTTGTATCACCTTGATAGATACCTGTTTAAGGATCCATGACATAATGCTTGTATCACCTTGATAAATACCTGTTTAAGGATGGCCTAATGCTTGTATCACTTTGATAGATACCTGTTTAAGGATGGCCTAATGCTTGTATCACCTTGATAGATACCTGTTTAAGAATGGCCTAATGATTGTATCACCTTGATATACCTGTTTAAGGATGGCCTAATGCTTGTATCACCTTGATAAATACATATTTAAGGATGGCCTAATGCTTGTATCACCTTGATAAATACCTGTTTAAGGATGGCCTGATGCTTGTATCACCTTGATAGATACCTGTTTAAGGATGGCCTAATGCTTGTATCACCTTGATAGATACCTTATGTGAAAATGATGTCATGTCAATAACATTGACCAATTTAAAGCCTTCAGATTTATATAGATGGAAAATATCAATATAATATGAAGAATGGTAGTGAAAACACGAGTTTTAATATTGGTTATAGGGCTGAATTGCCCCCCATGTGGTCACCTTGACTGCATTACATCTACAACAAAGCTCTAACCATCTAGACTATCTTTGCAATATGATACGCTTATTGCTTCCAAAGCAGTTTCATTATAAATCTCTGCCTTTAATTGTCACAAAATAATGAAACATTTCATGGAGTGAACTTAAGGGTAGACTCCCTTATTCATACTACAAAAACAATTTTTTGCTACCTTTACAAGCTGTTATTACGCGACCCTACACGTCTCCGTGCATAATCGGGTTAACGTGGGGCTAAATTTTCCCACAACCTCTCTTCCTCTAATGGGACCAAGTGCACACATTTGCATTTTATGGTAGTTAGTTTATTTATCAATAGTCTGGGCTGTTTTCTGCCAGACATTGTAATTGTATGTTATGTAAGGATGTTTTGACGGCACATGCATGCCTGATGACTGGAGAATGAAATCGGCAACTGGATCAGTTATTGCTGCTTGCATTTTGGAAGGGATATTGTGTCTGTCAGTCTTACGTTTTGTAGTAAAAATTGTATTAACTGATTTCTAAAGAGGTATTTGGTACTGGAAAAAAATTATTTTGAAGGGTACTTGAAAGTATGACATACGCTCTTACAATAGCACGAGAATCTTGATATTAAAAGCACTTATGTTATAAATGATGCAATATTTGTAAATTGAAAACCACCATCCTGGTTTTATGCTCTGTGCTTGATACAGTTTTCAGAAAGTTATTCATTTTATGTATGAAAGTAGTAAGATGCTGTGTATTAAATGAAGATCATTTCTGAGGCTGTTACAATGGCTTTGTTCCAGTTGGGATATTGATTAAGTAGAATGGCAGCTCTTTTTCTGACTCATTTTTTGTGAAGATTGGAATAGAAAGGCTATATTGGAAACAGTTTATTGCAGGAGTATTCTAACAAAGAGAAAGGCTATATTGGAAACAGTTTAATGTGAGATTGTTGTTTATTGATTAGTGTGAGAACGTGAGGGACATGAATCTAGACTAATGCTCTATTGATTATGAATTGACAATCCTTCCAGCAGATAACCGGCATAGTGCTCATTGTGTGTCACACAATTCTGGTGTTACTATAGAAGAATTAGGTTGTCACTCTAATACAGACTTATTGATTAAAACAGATCTGGTGAAATTGTGCAGTAATAGCTAGCTTATGGAAAGAATATGAGTTAAGATTGATTTGATGATATCTTTTAAATGTGTCTTGCATATTTTTAACAGGATGTAAATTACTAAATACGGTATTAAACCCAGGAAAAAGTAAAAGATCGAATTAAACCCAGGAAATAGTAAAGGATTGTTTTCGACAAACTAATACACATTTTAAAAAGTTTAAGGTAGTACGGTTTATTTATTTCCTTCTGAAATTTACTATTGGTGACAAAAGTTAACACAAGAATTTATAATTATAACAAAACATAGAACATTTACTTCTTGAATTAAAATAAAATGGCTAAATTTTCTACTTGCAGACCACAGCTCACGGAATGATGAATGGTGCCGCCCCACCTTTCATGCCAGCCTGGCCCACACTCAACCCACTTGATGTTTATCAGCAGGGAGTGGTGGGAGTCAAACCCTCGGCACCATCCTCCCTGCCACAGATGACCCACCCAGCATTTCCTCCTGTCACTCCTGACCCCCGACTTCCACCACACTGGTACAATGGCCTTACTGTACCGCAAGGAATGGAATGTTTTGTTGCGCATACATTACTTGATGCTTCCCGTACTGCCAGATCAGATGCTTCTAGCATTCCAACTGTATATCCTGGATACTTACCACCACACCAGTTCAGTGCACCAGCTTCCAGATCTAGTAGTGTACATGAACATTATTCTCAATTTAAGCAGGACTCTTTATCTCTGGGTGTTACAAGGTCAGACCAGCTTCTGTCACCTGGCTTTCCTACTAGTGTCAGTGAGCATCCTAAGAAATCTGGGTTACAACATGTCAACAAACTGCCTGCATATTCTGAATTATATCATAGCAAGAATGGATATATTTCATCAAGTGAAGGTAAAGGAGGATGGCCAAAGTTTGATTTGTCACATGATACGTTTACAAAAAACCTGTTCTGTCAGTCAAAATTTACAGACAGCTACTCAAAATTTAAAAATGGTCATCCTTCATCAAGTGCTGCAGACACAACCTCATATCCAGCGATGCCTGCTGGGTACCCTTATTCCAACCCTACCTCAGTACCATCATTGCCAGTAAAGTCGTCTGCTGCTGATATGATCTCAATATTTTCACAGCCCAGGGAGGGCGACTTTGAGCAATTCAAAGACCCAAACCTAAGAACAATTAACTTGGCACCGAATGAAAATGCAAGTCGAGTTGCAGCAGAAATCATTCAGGAAGCTCAAACCTTAATGTTGAAATCTCCTCCTAATATGAGGATGCCAGAAAGGAATTTGACTTCTCCATTCTACAACATATCAAATACATACCCTGATGATTCAGGTAGGCAGCTTATATCACCATTTCAACCGGTAGACTCTATTCATAGTGCCCAGATGAAGTTACATCATTTATACAGACCTGCTTCTAATCAGAGTGCTCATTCATTGGAACTTAGATCTCCTGTTGAGTTTAGAGCTGAAAACTTGATTCATACTACTCCCTATAAACCGCCGTCTGCAAAAGCTGCTGAGGAAGACTTTTGGTCACAATATGGATTACCTCCTCCGAAAGCAAGTTCAAACTGGCCTTCAGAAAAAAGTTACGTGAAACAGACTGGAGACTTTTTGTCGCACTCTGATGGCTTGATTAAAATGCGTAAGACTCCAAATACAGAACAAAATCAAAGTCATGGGTTGGAACCCACTGTAGGTATTCAACGCCACCCAGAAATGCAAATGAAGGACATGATGGAAAAAAATCGCGTTGAAAAATCCAAGAGAAGGAACACATCTGTAGTAGACCCTACAATAAATGATCTTGTTGATGCAAAAGTTCAACAAATAATGGCAGCATGTAGGCAGAAGGAGTTAGAGCGGACTGGTCAAGTTAGCCAGCCAATATGTGATCCCTCCCACTCAAGGTCTTCATTTAACATTAACAGTCAATCAAATCTCCTGATCCAACCAGAGAGTAATTTTGGTGAGCAAGCAGATTCAAAATTCCCAGCTATAAACAGTTTCAATATGAAATCTAGTCAACTGCTGAGTCAACAAGATAAAACTGTCAGAAACACAACAATGAAGCCTAAGGGAACAGATGAGTGGACGGAAAGTTTAAATCAAGGACAAAGCAATAGAAAAACTGTTGAAGAGGGAAAGAAACAATATGAAAACTGGAGTGGAGATTTAGAGCCAATGCATAGCAATTTACATCTCCCGAAGGACTTATCTCAGCAAGTTCTTGACATGAGGCATAGTAAGAAAGAAAAAAATTATCAAACAATACCAAGTCATTCTACTGAACACCCTGCATTATTAAAACATTTTCCTGAAGTTTCAGATCCCAAAAAAATTAATTGGTCTGAAAGTGAAAAAAAATCCCATTCGTTGTCATTAAATGAACAGATAAATCAGATGCGGAAACATAGGAAGGAGTTCCATATAAGTGATGAACACGCTGGATACTCTTCACATAGTAGTGATAAATATACAGAATACCCAGCAGAAATTAGTGATAGACACTCTTCATATTTAGGTGATAAAAGTACTGGACACCCAGCACATATGAGTAATGAACATACCAGACACCCTGCACATATGAGTGATAAACATACCAGACACCTTGCACATATGAGTGATAAACATACTGGACACCCTGTACATATGAGTGATAAACATACCGGACACTCTTCTCATATGAGTGATCAACATACCAGACACCCTGCACATATGAGTGATAAACATACTGGACACCCTGCACATATGAGTGATAAACTTACCGGACACTCTTCTCATATGAGTGATCAACATGCCAGACACCCTGCACATATGAGTGATCAACATACTGGACACCCTGCACATATGAGTGATAAACTTACCAGACACTCTTCTCGTATGAGTGATCAACATGCCAGACACCTTTCACTAATGAGTGATAACCATACTGGACATCTTGCACATTTGAGCAATAAACATAGTGAACATCCTTTCCATATGAGTGATAAACATACTGGACACCCTTCACATATGAGTGATAAACATACTGGACACCTTTCACAAATGAGTGATAAACATACTGGACCCCCTTCACTTATAAATGATAAACATACTGGCAACCCTTTGCATATGAGTGATAAACATACTGGACCCCCTTCACTAATGAGTGATAATCATACTGGACATCTTGCACATTTAAACAGTAAACGTATTGGACATCCTTCACATATGAGTGATAAACTTATTGAACAAAGTGGACAATCTTCACAATTGAGTGATACACACAATGGACACCCTTCAAATATGAATGATAAAAATATTGGACACCCTTTAAATATGAATGATAAATATACTGGACACACTTTTCTTATGAGTGATATGCATACTGGACACCCTTCATATATGAATGATAAACACACTGGACACCCTTCATATATGAATGATAAACACACTGGACACCCTTCAAATACGAACGATAAACACACTGGACACCCTTCAAATAGGAATGATCAACACACTGGACACCCTTCAAATATGAGTGATAAACACACTGGACACCCTTCAAATAGGAATGATCAACACACTGGACACCCTTCAAATATGAGTGATAAACACACTGGACACCCTTCAAATATGAGTGATAAACACACTGGACACCCTTCAAATATGAATGATAAACACACTGGACACCCTTCAAATATGAATGATAAACACACTGGACACTCTTCAAATATGAACGATAAACACACTGGACACCCTTCAAATATGAGTGATAAACACACTGGACACCCTTCAAATATGAGTGATCAACACGCTGGGCACCCTTCAAATATGAGTGATCAACACGCTGGACACCCTTCAAATATGAACGATCAACACACTGGACACCCTTCAAATATGAACGATAAACACACTGGACACCCTTCAAATATGAATGATAAACAGACTGGACACCCTTCAAATATGAATGATAAACACACGGGACACCCTTCAAATATGAGTGATCAACACGCTGGACAACCTTCACATATGAATGATAAACATACTGGTTATCTAGGGAGCCGTGTGGGGATATTCGCATGCTGCAATAAGTGTGATCAGTTTGGTGTGCAATTTTCTGAATACTGTCAAAATCACAAGAAGCTGGATCATCACGAAGATATAAACACAAGCAATGTAACTGAAGAGACAAAACATTTAGAAGATTCATATAGATTTGCAAAGGTTGACAACATGCAAAAAACATACAAGTTTAGTGAAAATAAAAAAGAGCCAGGTACCTTTGATAAGAAAGAGAATGTACCTGAAGCTTTGAAACTCAGTGGAAAAGAAGAACATGTGCTTGATCCTTACAGGTTTGAGGATCATGAAGCTCAGTTGTGTGATGTTTTGAAATATCGTGAAGCTAAGACTAAGAACAAGTTAGCGGATAACGATGATAAATTTCATGATCCATACAAAGTTCAGCCGTCAAAACCTAGCAACGTGCATGATTTATACCCGGTTGATACGGAAAAAATCTTGCAGGATTCTTATACATTTCACCCGCCAAATACAGACCGCAAGCATGATCCATTTAAGTTTCATGAACCTTCACCATCACAAAAAGTTTCTTTGGGATTGAATTTATCCAAAAAGGTTGGCAACAAATCTTTCAGAATCAAGCAAATAAAGTCATCACTGTCCTATCTTAAGAAAGGAAACAAATTCCTCAGTGGCAAATATTCATCAATAAAAAAAATCAATCCAAATAGGAAACAGAAAGTTCAGAAAGATGACTTTGCTGAAAAGTTGATGAAAAATTTGGGTTTCCTGCCACTCACCCCTCAGGATTTAATTGGTAAGAGAAACTTAAAGTTGCCACAAAAGTACATAAATGGACACTCAACCATTGCATCCAGTGTCTTGAGTACAGAAAACAAAAGTGAAGTAAGAAACGAGGTACCTGATGGTATACCTTCACCTCCGACGGTGCTGTCGAGTCAGAATTCAGAAGCATTGAAGTCAAACTTGGAATCAAAACTGCACGATAGGCAAGATCAGCAAAATGCCAAGCCATTTAAACTCGATTCAGAATCCAATAAATTTCATTCGAAATTTAATTTTTTACCAAGGTCAAAAAGTGCAGAAAGTCCAAGGACAAGGTTAGGTGATAAGGAAAGTTCCTTTTCAAGGCCAAGGTCATTTTCAGTAGATGAAAAGAATAGGACCTATTCTTGTTCAATGAATTCAGTGATAGGTTCAGAAAATTCTGGAATACGGGTTAATGACATGCCAACAGTTACTGATGCACATGCGATGACCTTGACAAATCAGATCAATGACCTTCAGAAGATGATAACAGGACAGAAAAATTGCTTGGAAACAAATACAGTTATTGAAGTGCCAAGTTGTGAATGTCTTGGACCCAATGGTAAGTCTTTCACATACTATAATTGTTAATAAACTGTTTTAGCACTACTCATCAAGGCCAGTAGAGCTTATGGTATGGCAAGTTGTCCGTACCGTACCGTACCGTACCGTCCGTCCGTCCGTTATCTTTTGCAACTGCTGGGTAGAATTTGACGAAATTTCACAGGAAGCATCCTGGCATGATCCTCACTCAGATTTATAAAAATGGTCCCGATCTGTCAACCATATGTCCACCATTACTAAAAATAGAAATTCTTTAAACGACTTCTTCTCATGAACCAATGACCCAATTATTTTGAAACCTGATCAAAAAAATCGTCGCATAGCTCTTGCTCAAATTAGTTTACATTTTCCATACCTGTCAGTAAATATGGCTGCAATTACTGAAAATAGAGACGTCAAACAACTTATTCTCATGAACTATGTTGGACAAGAAACAGCGGAGTTACGGCCCTTGAATTAGTTGAAAAACACTCTACTTTGTTAACACTCTAGCTCCTTCAATTTTAATTCAGTCTATACCAACCAATCTCCCGTCCCTCCCTCCCCACCACCCCCTCAACTGTAAGAACCATGTTAGCCAATAGAGCATACCGTATTCCTCGTCAAGAACCAGTCACATTACAGCTTTCATATTCACGCAAATTGGTCAAGTTGGACAGAAGAAGAACGATCACTCAGATGTTTGTTAACAGTTTCAACGGTGATTTCTTTTTAATATAATAGGATATCCTATAGACACAATGAAGTCTGGACTATTTGTGGTGCGTTGATTGTATGTGGGGACCTCGGTTTAAAGTCTCATCCAAAGACTGGTTAGGTGGGAGATACTTTTAAATAGTTTATATTTATAAAATATATTTGGCATTGATTTATATTTAGTGTAGGTGTTGTACTTCAGTATGAGGTATATATCGGTAACAATGTATACTAGAATCCTCATGGTTGGAAAAAGTAACGCCTGGGGCTAGTCCAGTCCGGGCTAGTCTCTCTTTCAGAAATGGTTGCCCATCAGGCTAGTCTAAAAACTAAAACAAATCCTCATGGTTGGAAAAAATAACACCTGGGGCTAGTCCAGGCCGGTCTAGTCTCTCTTTCAGAAATGGTTGTCCGTCGGGCTAGTCTAAAAATAGTCTTGGGACAATCAAACTTTTAAAAACTAAAATCAAACCAGAAATCAATTGTGTATTTGTTGAAAAATGAAAAGTTCTCTTCCTTGAATAAAGTTCATCAGTTTGAAAGCTTGCATTTCATTGGTCGATTACACGGTTTGAACCAATTGCATTACAGCTTTCATATTGACATTGAGAGGTCACGCACATTTTTCACGTTGGACAGAAGAAGAAAGTTATTTCTTATTTTTCGATGAATTGCTGTATAATCTTTTTCTATTTTTAGTTCAACGAACGCTTACTCACAAATACAAGCTGCTAAATAACACCAGAAACGCGCACCTGTTTTAGATGGTTTAATTTTGTGGGGCCCTGAATATTTCCTGGATATTTTACTGGGCCACGATGCGGTTTATATGGTGGTTCCTATTTCGGCTTCACAGCGACCAAAACAGTTCTTTTCAAGTAGTAATGCTGGATATTATATTATTCTAATTTAATTAAAAGTTATTTGTAATCAGTATTACTATCTGCTATTTATTTTTGTGTCGCCTTTCGAAGAAAAATGCAATACATAGGGATCACTTTGTCATCAGTCAGTCAGTCCGTCACAAAAACTTAACTGTCTCATTTCTTGATATTTCTTTCATCAAACTTTCAATATATACTCATCATGACAATATCGGCATGGCCATACTGAAATATAAAGGTGAAGGTCACACTGAAGGTCATTATATGGGTTAAATACTCCTTTTTAGCTGGACTATTTGAAGAATAAGAGAGCTTATGTAAAGTCCTGTAAACCTGGGCTCCCATTGAACCCAAATTCTGATAACCCTTAAAATGTGTCTATTTCACATCAAATTTTGCATGTAAGCTGTGTTCACAGGTCTATATCTCTTACATTTCTTGTCCTAGCTCAACTAAATTTGGGAATTGGTTTTCTTGTAGTATGATGTAAAGGGTTGCGTTAAGTAATTTTGTCTTTTACAAATTCTGGGCTCCCATGCAACTCAAATTGTTATGCCCCATAAAATGTGCAATAAAAGCAGATCAAGGTTTGCGTATAAGCTGTTGTATATATCTATAATTTTATAGCATTGTGCATCTTATTCATACTTCATACTTCACTCATATTGGGGCGTCAGCTCTCTCCTCCCCACCCCAACCCCCACCCCCTCCCCCATCCCACGCCCCTTTTTAAATATCAATAAAAAAAAAATGAAATGAGGCCACAATAAAAATTGCCAGATATCCCCTCCCTCCCCGAGTTGCCTTTCGACCACAAATTCTTTAAAATTACAGCAATTTTGGATTAAAACTGATAAAAATAATAAAATTTCACACACTACCCCAAATTTTACTATCATTTGTATGAGATTCTAACAATAATTTTATATCGACCCGAGTTTCTATACCGGCCCCCAGACCCCACCCCACATTTATTTATCCTTGTTTTCAGATGGTATATACTGGCTATATAATTTATTATTCTGAAAAATCGAATAGTTGAGCTGCGGTGTTCTCCAACAGCTCTTGTTTTTTTCTCTAAAACTAAGTCAGGCAAATTTGTCAAGGTCATTTATCTGAGTCCAAAAAACCTTGTTATACTGACAAAGCGCTGACAGGCGACACACATGTTCTGCGGAACACCCGTCTAGTTTTAATACATGGTAATTTTGGTCAGAAATGGTTTTCCAGATAAGCTTTCAGCACAATGCGTGTTGTACGCATGACAAATAATTACATCATGTATTTACATTTATTCTTTGATGATGACTGGCCGATTTTTCAAAGCTATTGAAGTGGAATTTGGTCTCGGTATTTATCGACAATTTTTTAATGCGTTTTTGTACGCATTGATTTTATTTTTAATGAGTTTTTGGAGAAAAAGTCTGCGTAATTACACAGCTACATATTGTCTTTTCTGGAGCACTGGAAATAATCTTAAAAAATATGTAAAGAATCCCGGGTTATAAACCTGAGTGCTGCCTTGTAAAATGCCAGGGAAGGCCCCGATTATGGATATTTATAGCTTTGAAAACAGAACGCTTTCCCATTGAAAGTGGACAAAAAGGAATAAAACTTACAATTAACTGCATTAAAAGGTGTGCACTCTTGGTTAATTGGATTCTACGTGGAGTAACTATGAGTGTTTAACCAGTTAAAAATGTTCACTGTCACGAAATAGATACTCGGAGTCCAAACACCAACTCGCTTACATTCTCGCGGCACTTGCTACACCCACTAACTTGGCGATTCAAGTGAAGTGCGGGTTTCACGTGAGCTGTACTGTGCAGTGAAATAAGAATATTTAAAAAAAACCAGCAGATTGGCTTGCTGGGAAGTATCAATAAGTTGTACATATGTTCGGTTCCATTGACTTCCAACATAGCTAAGGCATTTTAAAGACTTTGTATTTACAAATCCATGAGATTTGTGTCCACACACATATTTCCTGGTATGCCCCACCAAGAAGGTGGAGCGAAATATATTGTTACCCTTGTCCCTCCCAAAATTTTGCATTTAAAAGATTTTTATTTTGCCCTGAAGGGAGGAGGCATATAGTAATCGATCGGCCGTGTGTTAATCCAATCGTCCGTTTGTCTGTTTGACGTCCGTTTGTTCATTCATCCGTCTGAAACAATCATGTCTCTAACATAACTTCATGTCTCTACCATAATAATCATGTCTCTACCATAACAATCATGTCTCATCATGTCTCTACCATAACAATCATGTCTCTACCATAACAATCATGTCTCTACCATAACTTCATGTCTCTACCATAACTTCATGTCTCTACCATAACAATCATGTCTCTACCATAACTTCGAAAGTACTGAAAGCTCAAGCTTGGTCGCACAAACTTCAAATGATCTTTGAGAGCATTTGTCACCGGTGACATTTCTTTTTAATCCAGAAACCTAACAATCTTATTGAGTTAAGTGTCACACTGAAGAAACACAGTGGTACCAATGAGGCTCAAATGGATTCAAAAGTCTACCTACTAGCCAGTGAAGTCGAACCATGCCAGTTTAGATGCATTTATTGTATCAAGAAAAAAATGCAATTTCTGCCTGCCTTTAGAATTAAGAAACAAGTTGAGGGTTTTAAATAAAAAAATAAAAATCTTATTTCCAAGACACCTGTGTTAAAAGGCTGTAATATTTGCTTACTTATACAACCCAAAATTCGCTCAGGATCACATTTTTGCTGTGTAAATTTCTTGCTGAAATAAATAGCATTATTTCTATTTTACATGAAATTATTTAGGGCAGTGTATGGTCACATGTGTATATGTCTCATGACTTAGATTCAAATTGTGGAATTGTTGAAGTATCAATGAAATTAATATCGTTATTGTGAATTAATTTCTATAAAATTATATGGAAGAATAAAAGTGATCCTTAGCAAATTTTGAGCTGTCAGTCTATGAATTATGTATACCCTCAGGTGTATTCAGCGAGGCTGTAGAGGGTCCATACTACACACACCTTGGCGCAGGAAGAAGTCTGGAGGCTATCAGGAAAACCCTTGAAGACAGGTTGGTCAATGGTCATCTCTCTACTTAATAAAAGTAACATTAATGGTTGTACTAGTGATTAACTGTAGTTTAAGGTCCAAAGGCCAGTATCAAATAATTGTATGATGACCTGAGCATTTCTATTATGTGACCATAAAAATAAGATACAACTATGCTGAAAAAGTCAACACCGCATCGCTGTTAAACAAAATTACTTGCGGTAATCCCACCTTTACAGATCTAATCAAAGTGGCCGACACAGCTAAAAATATATTTTAAAAAAATGATGTTATTGATTTGATACCATTACCAAAACGATTGGCATGACATGTTATTATCCTAACACACAATTAATTTTGACTCAATGTCAAAGGGACACACGGCAATCAAGCATTAAAACTAGTGACTTCATATATGTATCCAGTATTATTTTGACCTGCTTGCATTTAAATAAGTTTTCATTTTTTCGATCAACAGTTAATACTTTGCAAAAACAGTTTGCATTATACTATCCTTAATATTAATTGAACAAAGTTACGAAGAAAAACTAACAAGACGCCATGAGTTTTAAAAAAATCAAGACTGCCGTGTGTCCCTTTAAACTTGACTGTCAGCGACTACTCCTCTGAAACTACTGTATGGATTTTCATGGAACTTTACAAAAATGTTGGCCATGATGTGTAGTTGATTCTATTCACGTTGATGCAAAATTCAAGATGGCCACCAAAGCTAAAAATAGATTTTTAAAAAACAAGTTTGTAGCTATAATTATATATAATTGGTATTGATATGGGACTTTTTCTGAAATGATCAGCATGTCATGATGTTGGTCCTTGTCGAAAATCATTTTGATTCGACTTTAAACATGGCTGCCAGTGGCCATCTTTGTTCCTAATAAAGGAAGGAAAGAAGCCCCACTGTAGTTTTGTATACACGACCCCGATGACAATGGGTCTTCGGGGTCTTTGCCTTCTTTGGTTTGACTGCTGCCACCTTCTTGGGTGTCTTGACCTTCTTGGGCTTGGCGGCTTTCTTTGCAGCGGGCTTCTTTGCTCCAGCAGCCTTTGCTGCAGGCTTCTTGGCGGCCTTAATATATATTAAGGGAAAAACTTGTGGCGACTACTCCTGTGAACTGCTTGACAGATTTTCATGAAACTTCACAGGAATGTTGCTCTTGATGTCTAGTTGATCCTAGCATAAATTCAGGTCGGCTGGAAATACAAGAAGGCGGCCACGGCTAAAATAGATTGTAAAAATACAAGTTTGTGACATCTACTTTTCAAAAACCATAAGTGGTATTGATTTGGAACTTTATTAAAATGACTGGCTTGACATGTAGTTGGTTCTAACCAAAATTCATTTCAATTCGATGTCAAACATGGCTGCAGCGGCCGTCTTTGATTATATTATTGATTAAATAAAGTTATTTAGGAAAAACCTGCCGCGACTACTCATGAAACTACTTGATGAATTTTCATGAAACTTTACAGGAATAATGCTCTTTCTGTCTAGTTGGTCCTAAGTAAAAAATTCAGGTTAGCCGGAAATTCAAGATGGCTTCCACAGCTATAAATAGACTTTAAAAATACAAGTTTGTGGCGACTACTTTTCAAAAACTATAAGTGGTATTGATTTGGAATCTTTCTAATATGTCTTACGCGACATGTAGTTGGTCCTTAACAAAATTCATTTCGATTCGATATCAAACATGGCCACCAGAGGCCATCTTTGTTTCCATAGAATTACACTGGAACATTTTGTGGCGATTACTCCTCTAAAACTTCTGGATGGATTTTCATGAAACTTTACAGGAATGTTGCTCTTGATGTCTAGTTGGTCCTATGTAAAAAACCAGATCGGCCAGTAATTCAAGATGGCAGTCATAGCTATAAATAGATTTTAAAAATACAACTGTGGCCATTACATCTCAAAAAATATAAGTGGTATTGATGTGAAACCTTTATTAAAACGATTGACATGACATGTAGTTGGTCCTAAACAATTCTTTTGATTTGATATTAAACATGGCCGCCAGCGGCCATCTTTGTTTACATAGAGTGCTGGTCCTATTTCCATAAAACTTCGCAAATGCCCATGGCTGATCTAGCCATCAAAATCTATCAGTAGAGCTTCATTGACCTCTTGTTATTTTATATTTCTAGCATTTAATTGGAAAAAACATCAGAATAACCATGCTAAAATTTTCAATTTGGGATGATATGTATGGGTTTTTACGGCTTGAAATTAAGTTTCGCTGTAAAACAAAATTCCAGACCGTAAAACTGCTCACAAACGGTTGGACTGTAAAACAATGGCGGACACTTAGGTTTTACTCTGACAGGCATCTTACCGCGTCGTCTTTCGTCCATCGGTAGTCACACTTTTCGTTTCCGGACAATAACTTCAGTTAGGAATGAGATGTTGGAACAAAACTTGCTGTGTAGGTAGCTTATATGGAAAGGAAGCTTGGGATTGCATTTGAGGTCACTTGGGTCAAGGTCACTGTTGCTAAAAATAGAAAAATAATTTCAGACCAATTTAACCAGTCAGGAATGAGATACTGTGACGAGACTTGCTGTGTAGGTAGCTTATATGGAAAGGATTGAAAGATTCTTTCAAGGTTGGTATTTCTGTACACTTCATATTTCTGATTCCATTTCTGTCGGAGGACTAAACATGATTTGAGAAGTGAGTATTTTTAGAATAGACCATTTGAAAGCAAGCATTACTTGTCCTATATTGTTGGTATTTATTTATGATTATAACATATTTCTTTTCCAATAGAATGTCAGTGACTGGAAAATCAATCCGAATAGAGAAAGTTCGCTACACAGGTAGAGAAGGCAAGAGTTCAAGGGGATGTCCTATAGCTAAATGGGTAAGGTTAAATTATGATCAGCTGGATATTTAGACATTCATTCTATACTAATAAATAAATGAACATTTTTGACTAAGAAATATTTACTAAAAGAGTATCAAAACATCTGATTAGGAACATTTTTTGTCTCCAGACTTATAATTTAATTGCTTTTAAATCTTCTTTTAATTGCTGTGATCCATTCATGACAACAGTATTTGTGTCGCTTGCTGTGAAGTTATATCTTGGCAAGATGTTCAAAGGTCAAGGTCACTGTGACCTTGATTTCTGCTCATTTAAAAGAGAATGGCAGCATGGATTGATTTTATATTTGCAGTGTAGTTACATCTTAGTAGTCCCCTATTGATTTTGGGGTCAATAACTTAAAGGTCAACGTCTCTCCCTTCTTATGAAAATTGGTTTCCGCTTATTTAAAGAGACGCACTGCAATCTGTTTTTAAACTCACCTCGTTTGTTTTTCGCTGTTGCATATTTGCAAATCATTATTAATAATTATTGGAATAGTTCAGAACAATGTTTTTACATTTTGTACTTCATGATTGTATTGGACCAATAATAGGTGTCAACCTATGGTAGAATAATGAAGACAAATATAAATCACTAAATGTTATTTAAATTTGCATTGCAGTTATATGTTGTTGCGGGGTAGTCCTCTATTCATTTTGGGGTCAATAGGGCAAAGGTCAAGGTCACTGTGACCTAATTAATTGAAAATCAGTGAAAATTGGTTGTGGCAGATTTTCAACAGAAGGGCTGCATGGCATCTCATGTAAATCAATTGTGATTTTCATTTAGTTTTAGGTTTTTAATTATTTATCTATATAGAGTATATGCATTGATTATTGCATATTTAAAAGAGACGTACGAACATTAGACTTAAAATAACATTGTGTGTTTGCAATGTGTACTTTGATGTTGCGGTGAAAATTACGTGGAATCGTAGTCAGTTTTTTTACGTTTGACGCAATGGGTCACAGTCTGTCATGTATCACAGTCTGGCATGAGTCACAGTCTGGCATGAGTCACAGTCTGGCATGGGTCACAGTCTGGCAGTCACAGCCTGGAATGGGTCAAAGTCTGGCATGGGTCACAGCCTGGAATGGGTCAAAGTCTGGCATGGGTCACAGTCTGGCATGTGTCTCAGCCTGGCATGGGTCACAGTCTAACATGTGTCTCATTCTGGCATGGATTTCAGCCTGACATGTGTCACAGTCTGGTATGGGTCTCGGTCTGGCATGGATCACAGTCTGGCATGGGTCATAGTCTGGCATGAGTCACAGTCTGGCATGGGTCACAGTCTGGCATGAGTCACAGTCTGGCATGGGTCACAGTCTGGCATGAGTCACAGTCTGGCATGGGTCACAGTCTGGCATGGGTCACAGTATGGCATGAGTAACAGTCTGGCATGAGTCACAGTCTGGCATGAGTCACAGTCTGGCATGGGTTCTGTTAGTTATGAAAACATTACATGTAGGGTAACTCGCCCTTAAGTCGAACTTGCTCCTGACTCGGACAGTTATTGATGGTTGAATATCTTTCTCAACTGGAAACGGTCAATAACTGTTACTATAAAAGGGAGGCAATCCAATGATTTCTTTCATTCAAAACAACAAGAATTACCCCCAATCTATTGACTTTATAGTCCGACTTAAGGGCAATTACATGTTCGACTTTGGGGCATGTCTAAATGTATCTGCCCTAAAGACGAACACTGAAGCTGGAGTCAATACCCCAACATTTTACACAAGAAGACATATAAAAATATATAATTTATGTAAGGACAATTATATACATACATGGAAAAAAAATAAGGACAATTTCTTTAATCGAAGCAATTTTTATGACCCACTACTGAAGTTGCAAAATATGTCCCGACTCATTGGCGAATTTTGGTGAGTGCAAAAAGTATATCGTAATCCCAGTAAAAACGCTGGTACCGCTAAACAGTTGACATCAAATGATACATTAAACACTGAGGAAGAAACCAGATGGTTTCAGCAAGCAGGAGCATGAACATAAACAGACATAGGTGCCGAGAACCAATAGCCTGTCCGACTCGGGGGCGAGTTACCCTACTGTTAAATAACCAATTAGGCCTACTATATATTGGTGTTATGCATTATTGCTGTTTTTCCTGGGGAACAATATCAGCCTCTATGGCCCTCTAATGTGACACTATTTTTCAGATTGTGCGTCGCTCAAATGCAGAGGAAAAGTACCTAGCTATAGTGCGCCATCGTCCTGGACACTTCTGTGAGACTGCTTGGCTGATTATTGGCCTGGTGGCTTGGGAGGGAGTACCTGCAACACAAGCAGATGATCTGTATGACTTCCTCTGTCACACACTTCCAGAGAAGGGTAACGAAACTGAGAGACGCTGTGGTACAAATGATAGGTGAGGTTAAATATGTCCCTTGTGAGTGTGATGAACCTGGTGTTTGACAACAATGGTTCCCAGGGTTAATCTTGGTGTTTTGACAACAATTGTTCCCAGGGTTAATCTTGGTGTTTGACAACAATTGTTCCCAGGGTTAATCTTGGTGTTTGACAACAATTGTTCCCAGGGTTAATCTTGGTGCTTGACAACAATTGTTCCCACGGTTAATCTTGGTGTTTGACAACAATGGTTCCCAGGGTTAATCTTGGTGTTTGACAACAAGGTTCCATGTGTTAATCTTGGTGTTTTGATAACTATGGTTTCCAGGGTTAATCTTAGTGTTTTGACAACTGTGGTTCCTTGTGTTAATCTTGGTGTTTGACAACAATGGTTCCCTGTGTTAATCTTGGTGTTTTGACAACTATGGTTCCCAGGGTTAATCTTGGTGTTTGACAACAAGGTTCCATGTGTTAATCTTGGTGTTTTGATAACTATGGTTTCCAGGGTTAATCTTAGTGTTTTGACAACTGTGGTTCCTTGTGTTAATCTTGGTGTTTGACAACAATGGTTCCCTGTGTTAATCTTGGTGTTTTGACAACTATGGTTCCCAGGGTTAATCTTGGTGTTTGACAACAATTGTTCCCAGGGTTAATATTGGTGTTTGACAACAATTGTTCCCAGGGTTAATCTTGGTGTTTGACAACTATGGTTCCCAGGGTTAATCTTGGTGTTTTGACAACAAGGTTCCATGTGTTGATCTTGGTGTTTGACAACAATGGTTCCCTGTGTTAACCTTGGTGTTTGACAACAATGGTTCCCTGTGTTAATCTTGGTGTTTGACAACTGTGGTTCCCTGTGTTAATCTTGGTGTTTTGACAACTATGGTTCCCAGGGTTAATCTTGGTGTGTTGACAACTATGGTTCCCTGTGTTAATCTTGGTGTTTTGACAACAATGGTTTCCAGGGTTAATCTTGGTGTTTGACAACTATGGTTCCCAGGGTTGATCTTGGTGTGTTGACAACTATGGTTCCCTGTGTTAATCTTGGTGTTTTGACAACTATGGTTCCCAGGGTTAATCTTGGTGTGTTGACAACTATGGTTCCCTGTGTTAATCTTGGTGTTTTGACAACTATGGTTCCCAGGGTTAATCTTGGTGTTTGACAACAATGGTTCCCTGTGTTAATCTTGGTGTTTTGACAACAAGGTTCCATGTGTTAAATCTTGGTGTTTTGATAACTGGTTTCCAGGGTTAATCTTAGTGTTTTGACAACTGTGGTTCCCTGTGTTGATCTTGGTGTTTGACAACAATGGTTCCCTGTGTTAACCTTGGTGTTTGACAACAATGGTTCCCTGTGTTAATCTTGGTGTTTGACAACTGTGGTTCCCTGTGTTAATCTTGGTGTTTTGACAACTATGGTTCCCAGGGTTAATCTTGGTGTGTTGACAACTATGGTTCCCTGTGTTAATCTTGGTGTTTTGACAACAATGGTTCCCTGTGTTAATTTTGGTGTTTTGTCAACTATGGTTCCCAGGGTTGATCTTGGTGTTTTGACAACAATGGTTCCCTGTGTTAACTTGGTGTTTTGACAATAATTGTTCCCAGGGTTAATCTTGGTGTTTGACAACAATGGTTCCCAGGGTTAATCTTGGTGCTTGACAACAATGGTTCCCAGGGTTAATCTTGGTGTTTGACAACAATGGTTCCCAGGGTTAATCTTGGTGCTTGACAACAATGGTTCCCAGGGTTAATCTTGGTGTTTGACAACAATGGTTCCCTGTGTCAATCTTGGTGTTTGACAACAATTGTTCCCAGGGTTAATCTTGGTGTTTTGACAACAATTGTTCCCAGGGTTAATCTTGGTGTTTGACAACAATTGTTCCCAGGGTTAATCTTGGTGTTTGACAACAATTGTTCCCAGGGTTAATCTTGGTGCTTGACAACAATTGTTCCCATGTTTAATCTTGGTGTTTGACAACAATGGTTCCCAGGGTTAATCTTGGTGCTTGACAACAATTGTTCCCAGGGTTAATCTTGGTGTTTGACAACAATTGTTCCCAGGGTTAATCTTGGTGTTTGACAACAATTGTTCCCTGTTTTAATTTTGGTGTTTGACAACAATGGTTCCCAGGGTTAATCTTGGTGCTTGACAACAATTGTTCCCATGGTTAATCTTGGTGTTTTTATAACTGGTTTCCAGGGTTAATCTTAGTGTTTTGACAACTGTGGTTCCCTGTGTTGATCTTGGTGTTTGACAACAATGGTTCCCTGTGTTAACCTTGGTGTTTGACAACAGTGGTTCCCTGTGTTAATCTTGGTGTTTGACAACTGTGGTTCCCTGTGTTAATCTTGGTGTTTTGACAACTATGGTTCCCAGGGTTAATTTTGGTGTGTTGACAACTATGGTTCCCTGTGTTAATCTTGGTGTTTTGACAACAATGGCCATGTTTTAATGAAAAAGGGCATATTCTACCCTGTGAACTTTCAGCATCTTCATTTTGTATTTGATCTTTACCAAACTTGGCCTGATTGTTGATATTAAAGAAACTAACCCGCCAAATAATGGCAAAATTACTCTACAAAAAACTTTTTCAAAACTCCATCCAGATGTTCAGGTCACATAATAATGTATATTTGCTGATGAAAATAGGATTTTTCCAGGCTGTTGAAATACCCGTGGTTGAATATGCGTAAAATGAATTATGAGTTGGTAACTCTTAATTTATCGCTCCAGTTTTGGGGTTGGATACCCCGTCGTCAGTAGGTTTAGGAACTATGTAAAAACATATTGTAAAATGTGGCTGTTGTTGGCAAGATAGCTACTTTAATGAAAACTCGACAAATTCAAAATTCAAAAGTAAGCTATATCGGATTAGTAAATTATAGCAATGGCCCTTGATTTATTGAAGAATGACATATTGTGCCTAGTGAACACTCGGATCCTTCGTTGTTCAACCATCTTGACCAATCTTTAGAAAGCTCAGGTGAGTTTGAAAACTAACATATCAGATGTGTAACAACCAAGTCACGCAGTTAAATTATGTTTGTTTTTTAATGTATAATTATAAGTGAGACAGTGAATAACTGTGTATGCTGTATTGTCTGCAGGAAGATGTGCGCCTGCCAGGGAGCAGACTTGAAGAAGCGTGGAGCTTCATTCTCATTTGGTTGCTCATGGAGTATGTACTTCAATGGCTGTAAGTTTGCACGCAGTCACGTGGCCAGGAAGTTCAGACTGAAAGATTCTTCTAAGGTTGGTATTTATGTACACTTCATACCTCCAGTTTCATTTCTGTCGGAGAACTAAGCATGATTTTGGAGTAAAGATATAATTGTTGTTGAAGATTGTCAAATGAGTACTGTTCTGTATTATAAAGTAAACATTCCGAGTCATTTTTAGCTCTACTGATCAAAGGTCAGCAGAGCTTATGCCGTCTGTCCGTCCGTAAACTTTCTTTTGTTGCGACTACTCCTCTGAAACTACTGGATCGATTTTCATGAAACTTAACAGAAATGTTGCCCATGAAACTCACGTTGATGTGAATTCCAAGATGGCCGCCAAAGCTAAAAATAGATTTTTAAAATACAAGTTTGTAGCGACTACGTCTTGGAAACTATAAGTGGTATTGATTGGGACTTTTTTTAAAATGATCAGCATGACATGATGTTGGTCCTTGTCGAAAATCGTTTTGATTCGACGTCAAACATGGCTGCCAGTGGCCATCTTTGTTTACATAAGAGTTATATAGTAAAAACTTGTAGTGACTACTCCTCTGAAAGTACTTGACAGATTTTCATGAAACTTCACAGGAATGTTGCTCTTGATGTCTAATTGATCCTAGCAAAATATCAGGTCGGCCGGAAATTCAAGATGGCCACCACGGCTAAAAATAGATTTTTAAAAAACAAGTTTGTAGCGACTACTTCTTGAAAATTATAAGTGTTATTGATATGGGACTTTTTCTAAAATGATCAGCATGACATGATGTTGGTCCTTGTCGAAAATCGTTTTGATTCGACGTCAAACATGGCTGCCAGTGGCCATCTTTGTTTACATAAGAGTTATATAGTAAAAACTTGTAGTGACTACTCCTCTGAAAGTACTTGACAGATTTTCATGAAACTTCACAGGAATGTTGCTCTTGATGTCTAATTGATCCTAGCAAAATATCAGGTCGGCCGGAAATTCAAGATGGCCACCACGGCTAAAAATAGATTTTTAAAAAACAAGTTTGTAGCGACTACTTCTTGAAAATTATAAGTGTTATTGATATGGGACTTTTTCTAAAATGATCAGCATGACATGATGTTGGTCCTTGTCGAAAATCGTTTTTAGTTAGTGCCACCTTGTTAAAAGG
The DNA here is from genome assembly GCA_037043455.1 of Cyrtodaria siliqua. Taxonomy (NCBI): domain Eukaryota; kingdom Metazoa; phylum Mollusca; class Bivalvia; order Adapedonta; family Hiatellidae; genus Cyrtodaria; species Cyrtodaria siliqua. The sequence continues at coordinate 165,890 of JAWPHD010001611.1, forward strand.
TATATGGCCAAGGATTATGGGAATTTTTTACGTATTAATGTCGTGTGACTTTTGGACAACAAAAATGAACAAAACTTGTGATTAAATGCATTAAATGTTTGAAATACATATTTGTTTCGAAATTTATTTATTGTATTTATCAGTCTTGTCAACTTTGCACAGAAAAGAAGCACTCGGCATCTCATTGTTTGTACTTTTTCTGGCGATTGATTGTCTCTTCAAACGCGCTGTCAGGCAAGTTGAAAAGTTGTTGGAAAAAATCGGATTTTTTTATTCCCAATAATAAATCACCGCAGGTGTGCACTCATGGCTAACTGGATTCTGCACGGAGTAACTCGGAGTGTTTGATCACTTCGAGTGACTCGACAATGGCGTACTTTAGCGAAGTGGATACTCGGAGTCCAAACACCGACTCTGCTTACATACACGCGGCACTCGATGCCACCAAACTCGGCAATTTAAGTAAAGAGTGGGGTTCGCGTGAGCTTTACTGTAGGTTACGGACATTACATGTTTTTTGTAGTGTCTGTAACCTTCTTTCTATCACAGTGCCAATGTACTAGAAGCACACATTTTTTAGATTTTTTCTAGATCTAAATTGGACCATCTTTTAATATAGAAAGTTAGAGGGACCCAAGGAAGATTAGTATCAACTAATTGGGTCACTCTCGATAAATAAAGACTTCATTTCAATTCAATTCAGAAATGTCAGTTCTTCATCTATAGTATGATTGAGGTGGTTACAGACACTACATATTTTTAGGAAAATTGTTTTTTGACACAACTACACAATTTGCGTCTTGAATCTGTCCATTTTAAAGCTATTCTTCAATAAAAAGTGTTCGTCCTCAATTAAATGACCAAAATATGCAAGAAATATACCGTATAATCCCTAATAATCGCCCCTCCCCTAATAAACACCCCCACCCTTTTTTTCAGAAATACGACAAAACATGCAAGTTAATGTTTCATTCACAATGGAACATACAAAATCACTAGAAAACTTAAAATCTGATGCATTAATTGATTGACATGCAGACTTTGTTTTTCTTGATGTAGAAAATCATTAAATAATGTCTGATTTAAAAGTTAAATTATATATTTTTGGTATCATATAAATGCCACCCTTTTCAAAAATGTTAAGCCCTTTATTAGGGATTATACGGTATGAAACATTGCCCTTTTTATTGAGCCTAAGAATATCATGTTTCAAAAGATGGAAATGTATAACGAAGCACGAACTTTCATAATAACATATCTCCGCTATTTTTTTTAAAATATATTAAGTTTATATACCATTGGATTTGTTTTTAAATTTCCCATATAATACAAGTTTCACTAAATTCATATGCAACAGCATAACGCCCAAAAGCACCTAAATTCTACTTACTGTTTAAATCGTTAAAATAAAACTAGCAAACCTAGGAACTTAATTTTTGTTGGTAAATGTTCTCAAGTCTGTGTTACACAAACCTAAAACTTGATTTCCACAGTACATAAGGTTGCTATCATGCCTGCATAACATGCAATGACTTCAATTGAGCCCATGAATGTGTTTTACCTTCAATATATAATCATCATGACAACATGACATACTAAAATATAAAGGTCATGGTCACACTGAAGGTCATTATATGGGTTAAATACTCATTCTTCACAAAAACTTAGTCGGCCCAGTTTGTCAAGGTCATTTATCTGGGTCCAAAAAACCTTGTTATACTGACAAAGCGCTGACAGGCGACACACGTGTTCCGTGGAACACCGGTCTAGTTTTTATGGGATGACGAGTTGTCCGTCGTCAGTCCGTCCTTTAACTTTTTTTCGTTAAGACGATAGGGCCTTCATTTTTAGCTCGACTGATCAGAGATCAGCAGAGCTTATGCCGTGGTGCGTCGTCCGTCTGTCCGTCCGTCCGTCTGTCTGTCCGTAAACTTTTATTTGTAGCGACTACTCCTCTGAAACTACTGGATGGATATTCATGAAACTTTACAGAAATGTTGCCCATAAAGTCTAGTTGATCCTAGCAAAAATTCATGTTGATGTGAAATCCAAGATGGCCGCCAAAGCTAAAAATAGAGTTTAAAAATACAAGTTTGTAGCGACTACTTCTTGAAAACTATAAGTGATATTGATATGGGACTTTTTCTAAAATGATCAGCATGACATGATTTTGGTCCCTGTCAAAAATCGTTTTGATTCGACGTTAAACATGGCTGCCAGCGGCCATCTTTGTTTACATAGAGTTATATAGTAAAATCTTGTAGCGACTACTCCTCTGAAACTACTTGACGGATGTTCATGAAACTTCACAGGAATGTTGCTCTTGATGTCTAGTTGATCCTAGAAAAATTTCAGGCTCGCAGAAAATTCAAGATGGCCACCACAGCTAAAAATAGATATAAAATAAATAAGTTTGTAGCGACTACTTCTTGAAAACTATAAGAGATATTGATATGGGACTTTTTCTAAAATGATCAGCATGACATGATGTTGGTCCTTGTCAAAAATCGTTTTGATTCGACGTTAAACATGGCTGCCAGCGGCCATCTTTGTTTACATAGAGTTATATAATGAAAACTTGTAGCGACTACTCCTCTGAAACTACTTGATGGATTTTCATGAAACTTCACAGGAATGTTGCTCTTGATGACTTATTGATCCTAGCAAAATTTCAGGTCGGCCGGAAATTCAAGATGGCCGCAACGGCTAAAAATAGATTTTTAAAAAATAAGTTTGTAGCGACTACTTCTTGAAAACTATAAGAGATATTGATATGGGACTTTTTCTAAAATGATCAGCATGACATGATGGTTATCCGAGTCGAACATTATTCTGATTCGACGTTAAACATGGCTGCCAGTGGCCATCTTTGTTTACATAGAGTTATATAATGAAAACTTGTAGCGACTACTCCTCTGAAACTACTTGATGGATTTTCACGAAACTTCACACGAATGTTGCTCTTGATGTCTAATTGATCCTAGCAAATTTTCAGGTCGGCCGGAAATTCAAGATGGCCGCCATGGCTAAAAGTAGATTTTCAAAATACAAGTTTGTAGCGACTACTTCTTGAAAACTATAAGTGATATTGATATGGGACTTTTTCTAAAATGATCAGCATGACATGATGTTGGTCCTTGTCAAAAATGGTTTTGATTCGATGTTAAACATGGCTGTCAGCGGCCATCTTTGTTTACATAGAGTTATATAATGAAAACTTGTAGCGACTACTCCTCTGAAACTACTTGACGGATTTTCATGAAACTTCACAGGAATGTTGCTCTTGATGTCTAATTGATCCTAGCAAAATTTCAGGTCGGCCGGAAATTCAAGATGGCCGCCACGGCTAAAAATAAATTTTCAAAAAACAAGTTTGTAGCGACTACTTCCTGAAATCAAATTCAATCAGTAGAGCTTCAAGGTCATTGACCTCTTGTTTATACAATCTTTACCAAACTTTAAGAGGTTGTAAATATCAATGAAAGCTCGGACAAGTTTGAAAACCAGCCAGATCGGACCAGTATCGGCAGAGTTATGACCCTTGATTTAGTTAAAAATGCTAAATTTTGCCTCGTTAAGACGATATGGCCTTCATCTTTCACTTGATCTTTACCAAGCTTTACCAGATTGTTACTGTCAATGAAAGCTTGGACAAGTTCGAAAACCAGCCAGATCGGACCAGTATCGGCAGAGTTATGGCCCTTGATTTAGTTAAAAATGCTAAATTTTGCCTCGTTAAGACGATAGGGCCTTCATCTTTCACCTCATCTTTACCAGATTGTTACTATCAATGAAAGCTCAGACAAGTTCGAAAACCAGCCAGATCGGACTAGTTAAAACGGAGTTATGGTCCTTGATTTAGTTAAAAATGCTATATTTTGCCTCGTTAAGACAATAGGGCCTTCATTTTTTGTATCTGATCTTTACCAATCTTTACCAGATTGTTAATGTCAATGAAAGCTCGGGACAAGTTAAAAAAAACAGCCAAATCGGACCAGTAACAGCGGAGTAATGGCCCTTGATTTAGTTAAAAATGCTATATTTTGCCTCGTTAAGACGATAGGGCCTCCATTTTTCATCTGATCTTTACCAGATTGTTAGTATCAATAAAAGCTCGGATAAGTTCCAAAACAAGCCAAATCGGACGAGTAACAGCGGAGTTATGGCCCTTGATTTAGTTAAAAATGCTACATTTTGCCTCGTTAAGTCACAATAGGGCCTTCATTTTTCATCTGATCTTTACCAAACTTTAACAGATTGTTAGTGTCAATGAAAGCTCGGACAAGTTCGAAAACCAGCTAGATCGGACCAGTAATAGCGGAGTTATGGCCCTTGATTAAGTTAAAAATGCTATATTTTGCCTCGTTAAGATGATAGGGCCTTCATTTTTCATCTGATCTTTACCAAACTTTAACAGATTGTTAATGTCAATGAAAGCTCGGACAAGTGCGAAAACCAGCCAGATCGGACCAGTAACTGCAGAGTTTTGGCCCTTGATTAAGTTAAAAAATCTATATTTTGCCTAGTTAACATGATAGGGCCTTCATTTTTCATCCGATCTTTACCAAATTTTACCAGATTGTTAATGTCAATAAAAGCTCGGACAATTTCGAAAACAAGCCAAATCGGACCAGTTACAGCGGAGTTATGGCCCTTGATTTTGTTAAATATGCTATATTTTGCCTTGTTAAGGCAATAGGGCCTTCATTTTTCATCTGATCTTTACCAAATTTTTGACTTTTTTTTCTTTTATTATTTTTATATTTTTTTGTTATTTTTTTTTAATTTTTGACTTTTTTTTTATTGTTTTTTTACTTTGATTTTTATTTTTATTATCTCTACTGATTTTGTTAAATATGCTATATTTTGCCTTGTTAAGGCAATAGGGCCTTCATTTTTCATATGATCTTTACCAAACTTTACCAAATTTTTGACTTTTTTTTTCTTTTATTATTTTTATATTTTTTTTTTTATTTTTTTTTTTTACTTTTGACTCTTTTTTTTTATTGTTTTTTTACTTTTATTCATTTATTTTTATTTTTATTATCTTTACTGGCCAACTTCGAAAACCAGATTGGACCAGTAATGGCGGAGTTATGGCTCTTGATTTAGTTACAAATGCTATATTTTGCCTCTTTAAGACGATAGTCACTCGCTTCATTGATGTTATAAGAGCCATATTGGCGAGTAGAGCGTTTGTTTTAAAAATAGCCCCATTTTATAACCCTTATGAGCCCAATGGCCCAATAACATTTCATCCTGGAATAAACACTGATTGTATGTATGTCCATGTGTAATTAGTGCTGGGAATCAAACTTGAAAAATTAATCTATTAATGGGTCTTCTTAGACGATCGATTACCGATTTTAATCGCGATTAATTAATAATAGGGGATTTGTCTAATAACCTAAATAACTATTTATAGTTTAAGAATATATGGCAAAAAGGGATGCAGGACCCTGGACGAAATGTCCAGGGTACGAAACGTCTTGGGTACGAAACGTCGATAGTTCGCAAAAAGAAACCAGTTTGGTGCCTAAGGACCTTTTATGTATATTTAATATTGCATAAACATTGAAAACTCATAAATGCTACGAGACTAGCTAGACATTTGATAGACACCAGACATTAAAAGGAGACACTGATCACGAAACCTTAAGTTCTTCCTTGTTGAAAGGACACAACATGTATAAACAAAAAGTATTCAAACCATCTTTAATATTGGTCATAATATCTTTTTTATATACACTGATTTACACAGCTTATTTTCCCTTATACTGTCCTTCTGTTCTTGTGGCTTCTTTATTTTTAGTTCCCCACCGGTCCTGGGGGCGACTATAGGTTTGCACCCTGTCCGTTCATCCGTCCTTCTGTCCGTCCGTCCGTCCTTCCGAAATGCTTGTCCATGCCATATTTTCAATACCATAAGACTTTGAGATACCAAACTTGGTATGTGGATACGTCTTGGGATAGCGGTGTGTCGCGTACCGAAAAAAGGTTACTGTGACCTTGACCTGTGACTTCTGTCACCGTTTTTTTCAATACTATAACACTTAGAGATACCAAACTTGGTATGTGAATACATCTTGGGATAGCGGTGTGTCGCATACCAAAATAAGGTCATTGTGACCTTGACCTGTGACCTCTGTCATAGAAAATGCTTGTCCGGACCGTATTTTCAATACTATAACACTTAGAGATAACAAACTTGGTATGTGGATACATCTTGGGATAGCAGTGTGTCACGTACCAAAATAAGTTCACTATGACCTTGGCCTGTGACCTCTGTCATAGAAAATGCTTGTCCGGACCGTATTTTCAATACTGTAACACTTAGAGATACGTTATGTATGTAATGTATGTATGTACGTGCGAACATACTTCCTATGAAGTTTCATGAAAATCAGATGAAAAGCATAGGAGGTTAAGTGGCCAAGAAAGCGAGACGGATAGACAGACATACATACTCATCATACATTTTTCTTCCAATTGTATTTCATGTGTACCTTTATTTGGGGAGCATCCATTTCTTGTTTATAAAATGTGATTTTGTTGACAGTGGATCCATTACCTTGATTATGTATTTTCTTACCCAAAAAGGAAACGGACCTAGAGAATAGACTGCAAGAACTGGCCAGTATGGTGGCACCTGTGTACAAGCAATGTGCTCCAGATGCATACGCAAACCAGGTAATAATCTCGTCTGCTCTACCCCACTTTGATAATAGTTCAAATGATAATTTATTTAAAGATAGCTTGACATTTGGGTATTCTCTTTTCTTCTACAGCAATCACAAGTGAAATTATTCAGCTCTTAAAATAGTGTATTTGTGATCCAATGAAGTCCTGAAATTTTCTGATTTTTAGCTCTACTGATCAGAGATCAGCAGAGCTTATGCCGTGGTGCGGCGTCCGTCGTCCGTCTGTCCGTCTGTCCGTAAACTTTTATTTGTAGCGACTTCTCCTCTGAAACTACTGGATGGATATTCATGAAACTTTACAGAAATGTTGCCCATAAAGTCTAGTTGATCCTAGCAAAAATTCATGTTGATGTGAAATCCAAGATGGCCGCCAAAGCTAAAAATAGAGTTTTAAAATACAAGTTTGTAGCGACTTCTTCTTGAAAACTATAAGTGATATTGATATGGGACTTTTTCTAAAATGATCAGCATGACATGATGTTGATCCTAGTCAAAAATCGTTTTGATTCAACGTTAAACATGGCTGCCAGCGGCCATCTTTGTTTACATAGAGTTATATAGTAAAAACTTGTAGCGACTACTTCTCTGAAACTACTTTGCGGATTGTCATGAAACTTTACAGGAATGTTGCTCTTGATGTCTAATTGATCCTAGAAAAATTTCAGTTCGGCCAGAAATTCAAGATGGCCGTCACAGCTAAAAATAGACTTTTAAAAAATAAGTTTGTAGCGACTACTTCTTGAAAACTATAAGTGATATTGATATGGGACTTTTTCTAAAATGATCAGCATTACATGATGTTGATCCTAGTCAAAAATCATTTTGATTCAACGTTAAACATGGCTGCCAGTGGCCATCTTTGGTTACATAGAGTTATATATTAAAAACTTGTAGCGACTACTCCTCTGAAACTACTTGGCGGATTGTCATGAAACTTCACAGGAATGTTGCTCTTGATGTCTAGTTGATCCTAGAAAAATTTCAGGTCGGCCAGAAATTCAAGATGGCCGTCACAGCTAAAAATAGATTTTTAAAAAATAAGTTTGTAGCGACTACGTCTTGAAAACTATAAGTGATATTGATATGGGACTTTTTCTAAAATGATCAGCATGACATGATGGTTATCCGAGTCGAACATTATTTTGATTCAACATTAAATATGGCTGCCAGTGGCCATCTTTGTTTACATAGAGTTATATAATGAAAACTTGTAGCGACTACTCCTCTGAAACTACTTGACGGATTTTCATGAAACTTCACAAAAATGTTGCTCTTGATGTCTAATTGATCCTAGCAAAATTTCAGGTCGGCCGGAAATTCAAGATGGCCGCCATGGCTAAAAATAGATTTTCAAAATACAAGTTTGTAGCGACTACTTCTTGAAAACTATAAGTGATATTGATATGGGACTTTTTCTAAAATGATCAGCATGACATGATGGTTATCCGAGTCGAACATTATTTTGATTCGACATTAAACATGGCTGCCAGTGGCCATCTTTGTTTACATAGAGTTATATAATGAAAACTTGTAGCGACTACTCCTCTGAAACTACTTGACGGATTTTCATGAAACTTCACAAAAATGTTGCTCTTGATGTCTAATTGATCCTAGCAAAATTTCAGGTCGGCCGGAAATTCAAGATGGCCGCCATGGCTTAAAATAGATTTTCAAAATACAAGTTTGTAGCGACTACTTCTTGAAAACTATAAGTGATATTGATATGGGACTTTTTCTAAAATGATCAGCATGACATGATGGTTATCCGAGTCGAACATTATTTTGATTCGACATTAAACATGGCTGCCAGTGGCCATCTTTGTTTACATAGAGTTATATAATGAAAACTTGTAGCGACTACTCCTCTGAAACTACTTGACGGATTTTCATGAAACTTCACAAAAATGTTGCTCTTGATGTCTAATTGATCCTAGCAAAATTTCAGGTCGGCCGGAAATTCAAGATGGCCGCCATGGCTAAAAATAGATTTTCAAAATACAAGTTTGTAGCGACTACTTCTTGAAAACTATAAGTGATATTGATATGGGACTTTTTCTAAAATGATCAGCATGACATGATGGTTATCCAAGTCGAACATTATTTTGATTCGACATTAAACATGGCTGCCAGTGGCCATCTTTGTTTATATAGAGTTATATAATGAAAAGTTGTAGCGACTACTCCTCTGAAACTACTCGACGGATTTTCATGAAACTTCACAGAAATGTTGCTCTTGATGTCTAATTGATCCTAGCAAAATTTCAGGTCGGCCAGAAATTCAAGATGGCCGCCATGGCTAAAAATAGATTTTCATGCAAGTTTGTAGCGACTACTTCTTGAAAACTATAAGTGATATTGATATGGGACTTTTTCTAAAATGATCAGCATGACATGATGTTGGTCCTTATCAAAAATCGTTTTGATTCGACGTTAAACGTGGCTGCCAGCGGCCATCTTTGTTTACATAGAGTTATATAGTAAAAACTTGTAGCGACTACTCCTCTGAAACTACTTGGCGGATTTTCATGAAACTTTACAGGAATGTTGCTCTTAATGTCTAATTGATCCTAGCAAAATTTCAGATCGGCCAGAAATTCAAGATGGCTGCCACAGTTAAAAATAGATTTTTAAAAAATAAGTTTGTAGCGACTACTTCTTGAAAACTATAAGAGATATTGATATGGGACTTTTTCTAAAATGATCAGCATGACATGATGGTTATCCGAGTCGAACATTATTTTGATTCAATGTTAAACATGGCTGTCAGTGGCCATCTTTGTTTACATAGAGTTATATAATGAAAACTTGTAGCGACTACTCCTCTGAAACTACTTGACGGATTTTCATGAAACTTCACAGGAATGTTGCTCTTGATGTCTAATTGATCCTAGCAAAATTTCAGGTCGGCCGGAAATTCAAGATGGCCACCACAGCTAAAAATAGATTTTCAAAAAAACAGTTTGTAGCGACTACTTCCTGAAATCAAAATCAATCAGTAGAGCTTCAAGGTCATTGACCTCTTGTTACATTTCTATGGGTGAAAGATTGGGATTTCTCAGTGAAAGAATATTCATAAACGCTAAATATTAATAACTAACTCCGAACACAAAAATAACCTACTACGATGTTGAGTTATGACGTCAATAACGTGTTGGTGACGTCGACGTCATCCGCCGATAACGCTAAATAAAGCGAATAATTCTGGTTAAAATCATACATAATCTGATTAAAAATGTAATAAATAGATTAACTGTTGGGATCGATTATATGGAAATCCTTCACTCGATGGTAGACGTATGTTGTTTTTTCACTCATTCGCTTACGCTCGTTCGTGAAAAGAACCACACGTCTACCATTTCGTGAAGGATTTTCCTGTAATCGATCCCAGCAGTTAAATAATCTCTATGTAATTACACATACAGTTTGTAATTACACATACAGTTTGTAATTTATTTGTAATTTGATTGGTTGTGAATAATTAATTTTCAAAGAGCACCTGTGTTGTAGAATACATGAAGTCCAATGCTGCCATTTATTGCACTTGATGATCCTAAGTAAAAATCAGTTTGATCTGAAATTCAAAATGGCCGCCACATATTGATTTATCTATTTCAGACCAGTTTTTCCAAAACAGCCCAGGATTGTCGACTGGGTAAGGAAGCAGATGGCCCATTCTCAGGAGTGACATCATGTATTGATTTCTGCGCCCATGCCCACAAGGACATACATAACATGAATAATGGCAGCACAGTGGTAACATATATTCATATATACTTGTCTAATATACTCCCAGCACAGTGGTAACATATAAAACTCAAAATTTGCTAAGGATCACTTTTTTGCTGTCTAAATTTCTTGCTGAAATAAATAGCATTATTTCTATTTTACATGAAATTATTTAGGGCAGTGTATTGTCATGTGATCTCATGACTTGATTCAAATTGTGGAATTGTTGAAGTATCAATGAAATTAATATTGTTATTGTGAATTAATTTCTAATAAAATTAAATGGAAGAATAAAAGTGAGCCTTAGCAAATTTTGAGTAGTATATATTAATATATACTTGTCCAATATACCCCAGCGCAGTGGTAACATATATTTATATACATTTATCTATTAAAGCGTATTTGACCACGGATAGTGTTTTGTGGTGTATTATGGTGTATTGCAGTGTTTTGTGGTGTATTATGGTGTATTGCAGTGTATTTTGGGGTATTGGGGTATATTGTTTTGTATTATGGTGTATTGTGATGTATTGTGGTTTATTTTGGTGTATTATGGTGTATTGTGGTGTATTGTGTATTATGGTGTATTCTGGTGTAGTGGTGTATTATGGTATATTGTTGTGTATTACACTGTAGTGTGGTGTATTATGATATATTGTTGTGTATTACGATGTAGTGTGGTGTATATTGTTGTGTATTACGATGTAGTGTGGTGTATTACGATGTAGTGTGGTGTATAACGATGTAGTGTGGTGTATATTGTTGTGTATTACGATGTAGTGTGGTGTATTACGATGTAGTGTGGTGTATATTGTTGTGTATTACGATGTAGTGTGGTGTATTATGGTATATTGTTGTGTTTTACACTGTAGTGTGGTGTATTATGGTATATTGTTGTGTATTACGATGTTGTGTGGTGTATATTGTTGTGTATTATGATGTAGTGTGGTGTATTATGGTGTAGTGTGGTGTATGATGGTATATTGTTGTGTATTACGGTGTAGTGTGGTGTATGATGATATAGTGTTGTGTATTATGGTCGGTGTAGTGTGGTGTATTATGGTATATTGTTGTGTATTACATTGTAGTGTGGTGTATTACTGTATATTGTTGTGTATTACGATGTAGTATACTGAGCAGACCTTGTACGAGTGTTGTATGCAACCTAGCCCTGTAATCCAAAATGTGTGCACTATACATGGCAAACATAGTACATGCAGTACGTTTATTTACACCGTGGATTGGATATTATCATGATAGCTAGTGGTAAAGGGAGTTTTAGTGGATCTGTCATAGTTTAATGTTGTTTTTGTGTCACCTGCATAGCATGGCAGACACTTAGGTATAGTGCTGTGCGGTATTACCAGTTTATCAGTGCATTGTGATACGGGTACCATCATAGTTAAAAATAGACGCACTTCCAATAATATCTGGTGTTTACTTATCGTAGTGTGCGCATATGTAGTGCTGGGTACCATGCACTCAGACGAGCATGGCCAACTCGAGTGATTGAGGAATGTTAAAAAAAAAAGAGCAAAATCTTGTGTTTGGGATCACTTTGGGCTTAAAAAGTTTTAAAAAGGCGCTACAATAGTAGTCTAGTCTAGGCAATGTTGCATTTTGTAAAATATGCAATGTTACAGTCAAGTTTTCCGGCACCACTTGAACCTTTATACATTTCTTATCAATTATCCAATGCAGTTTTTGCCTCTTTTCATGAACTTTAACACTTCAAATAAAAAGAATGTACTAGCTGAAATAAGCACAAGGCAGACAACACAAGTGTTACTTCGATCACCCTTCTAGTTTTTTTTCAATACTGAAAAATATACAAAAGAAAACTCACATTTGTTTCATCTGAAGAGAAGTAGCTGTTAGTTATATTTTACTTTTTATTATTCAGGTTGTGACACTTACCAAACATCGAGGTTTGTCCAAACCTGAAGATGAACAGCTTCATGTACTGCCTATGTATGTGCTCGAACCTACCGATGAAAAAGGAAGCTATGAAGGCCAGTATGACAAGATCCAGAATGGAGAGCTGGAAGTTCTCCATCACTTCCCACTGGAGGCAAGAATAAGAGGCCATCCTCTTACACCCTGTAAAAAACGTCGTGCTATGGCGAAAAAGAGTCCGGGTCGTAAGCGTGTGTGGAGTCCCGTATTGGGCGAGAAGAGTCACTTCTCCTGGGGATCATCGTCCTCCGCCCAGTCAACGCCAAGAAAAATGAAAGGTGACTTGTCATTTTTACAATCCCAGGATTCTAACCAATCAGTACAAAGTTATCAAGGATCAGTAAGTGAAACACCTGTCAAACAGGATACCCAGAAACAAAATGGCTGTAAAATAGATGGTGACAAACCAATATCATATGAAGATCTTATGGCGCTGTCCTCTCAGTCAGGATTTAAAGGACTGTATGAAAAATTCTGGGAGTACTTTTATTCTAATGGTGTCTTTCCTCCTTATTCACTTTTGCGTGGAGGATCCAAGTTGAATACAGCGCAGAGTGAGTGTGACAGAAATAAAACTCAGGAGAAACCATTACCATCATCCATTCATCAGTCGCACTCAGCGAGATCAGGGCAGCAACATACCATTATACACAAACAACTAGCTCATCCTCAACATAAAAGGAACATTTCAGTGGACACTCGTAGACCCCAGACAGTGGACACTCATAGACTCCAGACAGTGGACACTCATAGACCCCAGACAGTGGACACTCATAGACCCCCGTCAGTGCCTTTAGATCAAACTAGGGCAGCTAATAATCACTCCGAACAAACTCGTCTACCTCAGTCCATCAACTCGATTCATGTTCAAAATCCATTCAGTGATCCATCTGTAACTGAAAAACAGTATTCTGTTGTATCTGATGAAAATAATGCAATGGATTTATCAAACCCCAAGATGTCTGAAGGAAAGGCTCAGATTTACAGACACAGTAATGTGCCATTACCAAACTTTCCACAGAATCGCGCGACCTCGTACAGTTCACATGGTGGTGTATTGTCAGAGCAACAGAAATTAGAATTAAATAAAAACCAAACATTAAAATTTAATTCTGGTTCATTCAATTCACCATTGGACTTGTTATCGCAGGCAGTCGAGATGAGAACTAAGGACATAGGTTACAATGGAGCAATGCCCAACCCTATTTACTCCAGCGGTAATCGGCAGGATATGGACACTACAAGAGATAGCCGAACTGAAAGCATGAATGGCAAGATTGGGTTAAATTCTCAAGGTCAACCAAGTACACATTTTCAAGGTCATGTCAGTGCAAATGGACAAAGTATACCTGTGGCAAGTAAGCCAAGTCCTATAAATGTGGCCAGTAATCCAGGACATCAGAGCAGAAACCTCACTTACAATGGAGTTAGCGCTCATTATAAGAGTACAAGCAATACGGAACAGCAAAGGCGAGGTATTGAAAGTCATCCAAGTGAATATGGTGCAACTCAACAGAGTAGAACTTTCGAAAATGGTTTTGCAGAGTTTAATACAAAAAGTCCTCAAAGTGGTAGTGAGTGTCGCCCAAGCACACACAACCATGAAGTTATATGTGGTCAGAGTCACCAAAGCATTAACACACAAAGTGGTGTAAACATTGGGATACAAAATGATACAAACCAAATAGGACAGAGTCATCAAAGTTCATCTTTTCAAGGTCATCAAAGAACAATTCATGGTCAGTTAGGTGCAAACTCCGAAAGCTATAAAAAAGGTTCTCAAAATCAAGGGTTTATGTCACAACAACATGAGCATGATCTGGCGAAGGCTAACACAACTCTAACAAGATCTGAAGGTCAAGACATCAGTTTCAGGTCACATGATCAGGCTAAGGTCAATCCAGGTCAATCAACATGGAATATGTATGACAATATCTATCCTCAATGCTCCACTAGTCAATTCAGTGCTGATTTTATGAATAATGGCCAATTTCCAATGACAAAACCAACAGAACCCAGTCAGCCGGATCCAGATGTAGTGAAATGTGAGATGGAGTATAATGAGGAAGCTTTCCGTGACCCCAATATAGGGGGTGTTGCCATAGCGCTCAGTCATGGAGCTGTTTTATTTGAGGTTGCAAAGCGAGAATTGCATGCTACAACGGGACTGCGAAATCCAAACAGATACCACCCAACTAGAATAAGTTTAGTTTTTTATCAGCACAAAAATTTAAATACAGAGAAACATGGTATGTACGTGTACGCCAAGAAGCTGGACGATATGAAGCAAAAGAGAATTGAAAAAATGCAAGAGGAAAGAGGTTTTGTCAATATGGCAGAGATAGAAAATAGTTTTAAAGGGGGTAAAAAACGTAAATTGGGCGATGATGACACAACTGGAGAGGCAGTGGTGGATATAATGAAAACATCAGCGGCAGAGTATCGCTACATGTGGGATTGTAACGCACGTAGGGAGAACTCCATAATGACAGACACTGTCTCTACCAAATGGATAAATCCTCAGCCAGTGGTGACGGGGCCTTACCAAAAATGGGTTTAAGTTATATGTAAGATGGGAACTTGATTAACTGAGGTTTGTTAAATACTACTTATCCGAAGAACAAGTGAAAATGAACTTGCAGTTAAGATAACCCTAAACACAGGCTGGTCTTGTGTATAATTCCAGTAAACTTTTGTAATCAATATTTTTAGGTACAACCCAGCCAAGCCAGTGATCTCATAGGTTTTCAAAGAAGCTGGTCAGGAAATTGTGTTTGTAGGAAGCTATCCATCTGTTTTGATGGTTTAGTTACTATTTATGTATGTGTATACATTGTGCATTGTCTTGTTGTATTATAAAACTAGATATACAATTAAGGCCAAGTTTAAAATATTGTAATATAATGCACCTTTAGGTGTGATATTTAAGCCAGCTATTGTGTTAATAAGGATGTTTTATTATGGCTATATTTATTGACAAGTATTGTTTTGTATTTGTTATTATGATAACTGTTGTTACCTGGTATTTATTCCTTTCCACTCAGGAATTATCACACTATTTATTTATGTAATAATGGATATGTTTATATCCAATAACTTTGGATTAGAGATTAACATTTAGCTTATAGTAAAAGCAGTAGAAGTTAGGTGTTTGTTTGAGAACAACTCTACAATTGTTTCCATACTAATTTTGATGCAGATTTGATCATTCCCTGTCTTTTTTCACCTTGCATCAACAGACACTTGCTGACTTTTTGCAACATCTGAAAAAGAAGTGAGCATGTGAGGAGTAGCTTTATAGAAGAGTTACGATAATTAACAGTCTGGTAGTGACCATTCAACATTATGTCTGTTTTTAGAACATCCCTTATGGGATGGTGAGTTGTCTGTCGTCGTCATCGTCCGTTAACTTTCGCCTATAATGACCATAACAATATAACTGTCTGACTTTTATTCAGTGAAATGTATACATGAAAAAATGACGTGTGTAATGTTTGCGAACATAATTATTGTGTGTTTTATAAGATAAAAGTTACGGACAGTGTCCCTTTAAAGGTTTAAATTACGACTTTTTTTCCTGAACCCCTGGCGGAATTTGTCAAGTTGTCAATCATTTATCCATTTCAACCAATCAATCGAAAACGATACCTCCGACAAACAACAGCACGTGTCACTGTATAATAAAGCACGTGCAACTATGTTGTAATATAACCTATTTTCAGTATACTCCGACATCGACAATAGGGCGGAGATATCTAAGTACTGGCGACATGTCAATTTCAGCGAAACTTTGCAGGGATGATCAGTACTAGGCCTAGTTGTGCATATCATTGCTATGTTCCGCTTGAATGATATTTGGCTGAGTTATGGCCCTTTAAAGATTTTAATACACACATTTTGTCCGGACTAGTTCTCCTGAACCCCTGGCCGGATTTCAGGGAAACTTTGCAGGGATGATCAGTACCAGGCCTAGTTGCGCATGTCATCGCCATGTTTCGGTTGAATGATTTTTGCGGAGTTGTAGCCCTTTAAAGGTTTTGATACACAAACTAGGTCCAGACTAGTCTCTTCTGAACTCCTGGCCGAATTTCAACACATTTTGGCAGGGATAATGAGTACCAAGCCTAATTGCGCCTATCATCGCAGTGTTCTGGTTGTATAGCCTAATGTACACAAACTTTGGATATTATCCAAACAATTTTTCCTGAACCCCTGGCTGGATTTCAGTGAAACTTGGCAGTAATGATCAGTACCAAGCCTAATTGCGCATGTTTTTGTCGTCTTTCACATCAAAGACTCCATATAGCTAGTAGAGCGATACAGGCCCAAGAGAGCCTGTTGATGAGGTTGCATGTGATATTAAAAGATTATTATAACAGTCACAATTAAATCTGATTTTTTAGTGCTAATCTGTAATGGCTGTAACATTAAAACATACCAGAGACTGAAGACAACATTTGAATGCTCTCCCATTGATTTATATGACCACCCATAGAAGTAAAAACATGGGCGACGGCCACCCATTATTTTTATGGCTTTTGCTTATGGTTACATTATCAACACGTGACTGTGGTTAGGTTATTCACACGTGACAGGTTAAGTTATCAACACATGACTATAGATAGGTTATGCCCATGTGAATATGGTTAGGTTATCCACACGTGATTATGGTTAGGTTGTCAGCATGTGACTGATTAGATTATCCACACTTGACTATGGTTAGTTTGTCAACAGTGAGTATGATTAGGTTATCCACACATACTATTGTTTAGGTTAGGTTATCCACACGTGACTGGTTTAGGTAAGGTTGTCAACACATGACTATGGTTTAGATTAGCTTAACCATGCATGACTATGGTTAGGTTATCCACATATGGTTAGGTTGTCAACACATGACTATGGTTTAGGTTAGGTTAGATTATCCACACAGGACTCGTTGGGTAATCCACATGTGATAATGGTTAGGTTATCCACACGTGACTGGTTAGGTTATCCACACGTGACTATGGTTAGGTTATCCATACGTGACTATGGTAAGGTTATCCACGCGCGATTATGGTAAGGTTTTCTGCACTTGGGTTATCCACACGCGACTATGGTTGGATAATCCACAAGCAACTATGGTTAGGTTATCCACATGCGACTGGTTAGGTTATCCACATTCGACACTAGATTATCCACACGTGAATATGGTTAGTTTATCCACATGCGACTGGTTAGGTTATCCACACGCTACTAAGGTTAGGTTATCCACACGCGACTATGGTTAGGTTATCCACATGCAACTATGGTTAGGTTATCCACGCGTGACTATGGTTAGATTATCCACATGTGACTGGTTAGGTTATCCACACGTGACTGGTTAGGTTATCTACACATGACTATGGTTAGGTTATCCACACGTGACTGGTTAGATTATCCACATTTGACTGGTTAGGTTATCCACACGTGACTATGGTTAGATTATCCACATGTGACTGGTTAGATTATCCACACGTGACTGGTTAGGTTATCCACACATGACTATAGTTAGGATATCCACACATGACTATGGTTAGGTTATCCACACATGACTATGGTTAGGTTATCCACACATGACTGGTTAGGTTATCCACACGCGACTATGGTTAGGTTATCCACACGCGACTATGGTTAGGTTATCCACACGCGACTATGGTTAGGTTATCCACACATGACTATGGTTAGGTTATCCACACATGACTATGGTTAGGTTATGTGATTATGCACATCTTGAAGCATTTCACACAACAGTTCTCATGCTTCATTAGAAAATGACAAGCTGCTCATCCAGACACACTTTAGCCTGTGCATGTCATAAATAAATCATTGATTTCAATTATTAGATGAGGTATATATATATAACTTATTTTGAGAATCCAAGCTCTATAGATGCAATATAAACAGCTTTAACCAGCCAGGCCAGACTCCAGAACTGGAGCGTCGAATTAAAGAGTATTTTAATAACCCGTGAACTTACCTATGCTTTTAATTGGCACATATACTTTATTATATGACCTGAACACCTAGACAAAGTTTGACCAAAGGTTTTAAGGTGTAATTTTGCCGTTACTTGGCGGGTTAGTGTCTTTAAATTACCGTCCTCGGGTCTCTGGTATATTTTAATAGAAAAACTGTAAGTAGTTACGTTTAAAAAAAGAAAGAAAAATATTTGTTTGATGCACATTTAAGTGATCTATTACTATCAAGTATATATAGATATTTGTTACTATGTGAAAGTGCTATTTGAAATTGTCTCGGTGTTAATTGTTGATGCACGTTAAGTTATTTAAATGTGTATTTTTAAGATGTCACATTTTAACAGAACACTGTTTTCCCTACAGAACACTGTTTTCCCTGTGTTAAAATCCTGAAAATATTGTACAAAATGTGAAAAACTGAGAACAGTTAGTTGTTCAAGTTCTTAAACCATACTGAAGTCAGCTTCAGCTTTATCTGTCTGCCTCATTCTTTGTTTAAGGACTCCGCTGTTAATTGAGTAACATTATTCTCGATAATAAATCAAGAAAACTAGATGTTCATTAATGCTGAGGTTAAATCCAACTGTAAGACTTGTGGTGATGTCAGAACTTAGTCTTTATCTATGTGCTCAATTTTATGAATGAATAATTATAGCTCCTCAATGGAGAATGGTGATCTCAAATGGCAGAATATATACTGTGATCATGCATGTAATGTCATAATTTATACATACATTTCAAGTTCCATTTAGAGCAAAAAATAAACGGAAGTTACATAAGTTAGTACTGTTTGTTGTAAAGAGATAGTGTGTTGTATGTACATGTTTAGCAGCAGAGTTTAGTGTTATTAGCTCTACTGGCCAAGGGCCAGCAGAGCTTATGGGATGGTGAGTTGTCCGTCGTCCGTCCGTAGTTAACTTTTGTCTTGTTACCATGATAGGGCCTTTATTTTTCATCCGATCTTTACTAAACTTTAACAGGTTGTTAATATCAATGGAAGCTCGGACAAGTTCGAAAAACAGCCAGATCGGACCTGTAACAGCGGAGTTATGGTCCTTGATTTAGTTAAAAATGCTATATTGCTATATTTTGCCTTAAGATGATAGGGCCTTTATATTTCATCCTATCTTTACCAAACTTTACCACATTGTTAATATCAATGAAAGCTTGGACAAGTTTGAAAACCAGCCATATCAGACTAATAATAGCGGAGTTATGGCCCTTGATTTAGGTAAAAATGCTATATTTTGCCTCGTTAAGACGATAGGGGCTTCATTGTTCATCCGATCTTTACCAAACTTTATCAGATTGTTAATGTCATTGAAAGCTCGAACAAGTTCGAAAACCAGCCATATCCGACTAGTAACAGCGGAGTTGTGGCCCTTGATTTTTTAGTTAAAGTGCTATATTTTGCCTCAAGACGATAGGGGCTTCATTGTTCATCCAATCTTTACCAAACTTTATCAGATTGTTAATATCAATGAAAGCTTAGACAAGTTCGAAAACCATTCATATCGGACCAGTAACACCAGAGTTTTGGCCCTTGATTTAGTTCAAAATGCTATATTTTGCCTCGTTAAGACGATAGTGCCTTCATTTTGCATCTGATCTTTGCCAAACTTTACCAGATTTTATGACTTTATTTTTTAGCTCGACTGATCAGAGATCAGCAGAGCTTATGCCGTGGTAGGGCCTCCGTCTGTCTGTCCGAAACTTTTATTTGTAGCGACTACTCCTCTGAAACTACTGGATGGATATTCATGAAACTTCATGTTAATGTGAAATCCAAGATGGCCGCCAAATCTAAAAATAGATTTTTAAAATACAAGTTTGTAGCGACTACTTCTTGAAAACTATAAGTGATATTGATATGGGACTTTTTCTAAAATGATCAGCATGACATGATGTTGGTCCTTGTCAAAAATCGTTTTGATTCGACGTTAAACGCCAGTGGCCATCTTTGTTTACATAGTTATATAGTAAAAACTTGTAGCGACTACTCCTCTGAAACTACTTGACGGATTTTCATGAAACTTTACAGGAATGTTGCTCTTGATGTCTAATTGGTCCTAGCAAAATTTCAGGTCAGCCCAAACTTCAAGATGGCCGCCACAGCTAAAAATAGATTTTTAAAAGATAAGTTTGTAGCGCCTACTTCTTGAAAACTATAAGTGATATTCATATGGGACTTTTTCTAAAATGATCAGCATGACATGATGTTGATCCTAGTCGAACATTTTTTTGATTCGACGTTAAACATGGCTGCCAGTGGCCATTTGTGTTTACATAGAGTTATATAGTAAAAACTTGTAGCGACTACTCCTCTGAAACTACTTGACGGATGTTCATGAAACTTCACAGTAATGTTGTACTAGATGTCTAGTTGATCCTAGAAAAATTTCAGGCTGGCCGGAAATTCAAGATGGCTGCCATGGCTAAAAATAGATTTAAAATAAATAAATTTGTAGTGACTACTTCTTGAAAACTGTAAGTGATATTGATATGCGTCTTTTCCTAAAATGATCAGTATGACATGATGTTGATCCTTGTCGAAAATTATTTTGATTCGACGTTAAACATGGCTGCCAGCGGCCATCTCTGTTTACATAGAGTTATATAATGAAAACTTGTAGCGACTACTCCTCTGAAACTACTTGATGGATTTTCATGAAACTTTACACGTATGTTGCTCTTGATGTCTAATTGATCCTCACAAAACTTCAGGTCGGCCGGAAATTCAAGATGGCCGCCATGGCTAAAAGTAGATTTTCAAAAAACAAGTTTGTAGCGACTACTTCTTGAAAACTATAAGTGATATTGATATGGGACTTTTTCTAAAATGATCAGCATGTCATGGTGTTGGTCCTTGTCGAAAATCGTTTTGATTCGATGTTAAACATGGCTGTCAGCGGCCATCTTTGTTTACATAGAGTTATATAATGAAAACTTGTAGCGACTACTCCTCTGAAACTACTTGATGGATTTTCATGAAACTTTACACGTATGTTGCTCTTGATGTCTAATTGATCCTCACAAAACTTCAGGTCGGCCGGAAATTCAAGATGGCCGCCATGGCTAAAAGTAGATTTTCAAAAAACAAGTTTGTAGCGACTACTTCTTGAAAACTATAAGTGATATTGATATGGGACTTTTTCTAAAATGATCAGCATGTCATGGTGTTGGTCCTTGTCGAAAATCGTTTTGATTCGATGTTAAACATGGCTGTCAGCGGCAATCTTTGTTTACATAGAGTTATATAGTAAAAACTTGTAACGCCTACTCCTCTGTAACTACTTGACTGATTTTCATGAAACTTTACAGGAATGTTGCTCTTGATGTCTCATTGATCCTAGCAAAATTTCAGGTTGGCCGGAAATTCAAGATGGCCGCCATGGCTAAAAATAGATTTTCAAAATACAAGTTTGTAGGGACTACTTCTTGAAAACTATAAGAGATATTGATATGGGACTTTTTCTAAAATGATCAGTATGACATGGTGTTGATCCTTGTCAAAAATTATTTTGATTTGACATTAAACATGGCCGCCAGCAGCCATCTTTGTTTACATAAAGTTATATAATGAAAACTTGTAGCGTCTACTCCTATGAAACTACTTGATGGATTTTCATGAAACTTCACAGGAATGTTGACCTAGCTATCAAAAATATATCAGTAGAGCTTCAAGGTCATTGACCTCTTGTTAATATTATTATTATTTTTATTACTATTTTTTAAAAAAAAAAATTAATTTTTTTTTATTAATTTTTTTTTTTATTAATTTTTTTTTAACTCTATGTTGGACCAGTCGGACCAGTAACAGAGGAGTTATGGCTCTTGATTTAGTTAAAAAATGCTATATTTTGCCTCGTTAATACGGTAGGGCCTTCATTTTTCATCTGATCTTTACCAAACTTTACCAGATTTTTTTGTTTTGGCCCTTGATTTAGTTGAAAAGCTGTATTTTGCCCAAAACTTTAAAAAAAAAAATGTAAATGGCAGTCTCTCGCTTCATTGATGTTATAAGAGCCATGTTAGCCAGTCGAGCATCCACAGGCCCTCTTGGGGCCCTCTCCTCATTGTCACTGCATCTCATTGTCACGTATTGCAGTCATTCAAGTATAAAAACAACAGGCAGCATGGTAGATTTATATACATTTTTATATAGTGTGTAATTACATATTCCATCATTACTATATATACACAAATATCGAAGATACAAGCGGTGATGTTGTACTACACATTCTCAACTCTTGGTACCATTCTTACAAAATCTACAAAACACTATAATTTAGAATTATTTAATAAGAAGTCCTGTCCCTGTCATCAAACTACAGAATCAAGACCGCTTTAGGTTACATTTCATTCATTATGACAAGAGTTCTGTTCTGTCACGTCCCAAAATAGATTTTTTCCATTTAGCAGATAATGGTTGGATAATTATTTTTTTGTACACAATTTGAGTTTCACCAAATCTGGTGTGTAGCTTTTTATCAATAAGATCTTTAACAAGATTAACAAGGAGCAAAATTAACACCTGCCTTAATGAGTGGTTGACAATGATCATCAAAGAATAGGAATTTCTGGTTGCTTGCAAAATAACATCCAATTTTTACCACATTTGTCGTTTGAAGGTCTCGATAGAGTTAGTAAGCCACTCGTCAATTGTGCTCAGTGTCAAAGTTATTGCTCTTCATTATGGAACAACAACAACAGTACACGGAATCTGATTTTTACCAATTTGTATTTGCTTGGGTATTATTCATCTTTAGTGATTAGTTAAAGTTTAGACATTGTTGAGCTCATTACTTTATGCCTCCACCACCAGATGGTGCGGGGGATATAGTGTTAGCCATGTCCATCTGTCCGAGCACAGGGGCACTACCTTAGGTGGTAGGAGGTGTGGCTTAACACAATACAATACAATTTATTCTGTAACCACTTAAGCCTATTATTGTAGAGGTGGTCATTCTTTTGATCTTAAACAAAGGAAAAAACACCTAAGGTACCATAGCCTATGATGTCAAGATGTGCATATATACTTAATGCCATTAAAAGTGCAAGTTTTTGTGTCGCCTTTTCCAAGAAAAATGCAAGACATAGGGATCACTTTGTCGTCAGTCCGTCTGTCCGTCAAAACTTAACGTTTGGCTATAACTTTCTCATTTCTTGATATTTTTTCATCAAACTTTCAATATGTACTCATCATGACAACATCGACATGACCATACTAAAATATAAAGTCAAGGTCACACTGAAGGTCGTTATATGGGTTAAATACTTATTTTCTTCTTCACAAAAACTTAATGTTGGATATAACTTCCTCATTTCTTGATATTTCTTCATCAAAATTTTAATATTTACTCATGACAACATCGACATGACCATACTAAAATATAAAGTCAAGGTCAAACTGAAGGTAATTATATGGGTTAAAATGCTTATTTTTTTCTTCACTAAAACTTACTCAGGCCAGTTTGTCAGGGTCATTTATCTGGGTCAGAAAAACCTTGTTATACTGAATAAGCGCTGACAGACGACACACGTGTTGCGCGGAACACCCGTCTAGTTTTATTTTGTGTTTATTTCCAAGATCGGTTGTTGTGTTATGTACATGTTTGAAACTATCCACATTCCCTATAAATCTGGTGACCGATCAAATTCATGTATCGAAAGAAGTAAAATCGGAATTATGCAATCGATCTTGAAGACATTTTAATTAAAAATAAATACAAAATAAAAAAAACTTACACTTTTAATGGCATTAAATATATATTCAGCATCAAAACCGACCTTGTATAACCAGAGTAATGCCCTTTTTTCGTAAAATGTTACGTTTTCCGCTGATTGTTTTCAGCAGGGGTAGTTGATTTATTCTGCAGTTCTAATACTAATTGCTGATTTTTGATGTTTAAGAACTGTCGTTCTTATATCACAGGAAGGCAGTTGTAAATGGTAGTTCACCAGCATTGCTGTGCCATTAAGGTTATGTTTATTTTGTTTTGTTTGTTCTTTTCAGTTTTGTTGACATAGTTTTATTTTATTTTATTTTAAAGAATATTATAATCTTAAGATTTTTAATAAGAAACTGAATGTCTGAATAAACCTTGCTGCAAGCTACTGTTGTGGAAGTGCTATCACAGTAGCTTGCAACAAGGTTTTTATAAGAAACTCTTGTTATGGAATTTCTATAACAGTAGCTTGCAGCAAGGTTTTTAATTATTGTTGGAAAGCTTGATGTTGCTCCAGTTACAGGTTTTATTTTAGTGTTAATTTTACATTTTCATGTGTGATAGACAGCATATAGTGTGGTTTTTAACAAGTTATCATTTCATTTTCATGTTTTTATATAAACATTATTTATAGCAAATAAATCTTACCTTTTAACCCATTTGTATAAAAGAAATTGTACAAATTAATTGTATACAATAGAATTAAATTGTTTATATAGATATGATTTAATGATTGCAATTGTAATATAGTGATGATGTAGGCAGTAATGTGTTGTACCGTATACTTATATCAAGGGTTAGGCAGTTTCTAGTTCTAATTTATAATTATAAACAGGTCACTGTGCACCCAATGGTTTACTCAGACTTTCTTATGAATAAATATTATATTCAGTCAAACAATATTTTTGTTTATTAGCATCCAGTATGATAAAATGGCAGTAATGGTTTATTGGATGCGATTTTTACCAAACTTGGCCAGGCTGATATCAATAAAAGCTCAGACAAATCAGAAAAACAAGCCAGATCGGACAAGTAATACCGGATGTCCCTTATACAGGAATGACGTTGTCCATAATGTCTCGTAACGTCGCGTCACATAACACATTTGTAGGCCCCCACCACCGAATGGATGGCCTCAGTGGTACACTTTAATTAGGTGGTAACCAGTCAAAAATTACATATTTTATGGGTTGTAGGCAGGGTATAGTGGTTAAAAAAATACTTTATTTTCAGATCTATTGGGATCACTCTTCGCCCATTGTCCGTCCATCCTTTGTCCGTTAAACTTTGCTTTAAACGACTACTTCTCAGAAACTGCTTCGCCAATTTTGACCAGACTTAACATGGATGATCCTTAGATGAATGCTTTTCAGATTTGTTAAAATTTGGTCCACGCCATAGCAAAGATGGCCACCATTAAAAAATCTCAAGAACTGCTGGACAGATTCGAACAGTTTTTCTTTTAAATGTTCACCAACAACTAGACGGTCAAGTTTGTTCAAATGAAGTCCCTGTGGTCAAAAATGGCTGTGCCTCGGGGTCTGAAGTTTGTATATGGAGATTTTGTTTTGCATCAACTTATTTAAAAATCTTCTCCGATACCAAAAGGCACAGCGCTCTAGTGCTGCGCGGTATTATCGGTTTATCAGTGTATTGTGATACGGACCTCAAAATAATATGTACCGTGACATTTTTAGCATACTGGTTCTTACCGGTTTTCTCTACTCATGTTTTGATTAATAAAGTAAATCGTAATCTGCGACTATGATCTGTTGTTAACTTCATATGGTTCGCGTTTTTGTAATACAATCGTAAAAAAACACTGGGAAGTGGGTACCATTATAGTTAAAAATAGACGCACTTCCAATAATATCTGGTTTTCGATTATCGTAATGTGCACATAAATTATGCAGTTTTGGGTACAAAGTTCAAAGTTCAAAGTTTTTTTGTGTTTTTTTGAATTTCAGTTTTACATAGAGTTATAGGAAAGAATTTCAAAACTACGAGAGATAAAGGTTTAATTTTATTTAATATCAGCTTTTGGATCCTCTACCAAGTTTGTTCAAATGGTGAATCTGGGGTCAAATTTGGACCCCGCCCTGGGTGTATCCAGTAGAACGATACAGGCCCTCTTGGGCCTATTGTTTTTAATATACAAGTATGTTGTGATGTTTCTATATTTAAACCTAAAGACCATATTAATTTAAAATTATTTTTTAAATTACCTCCCTTTATTGAATGAATATTAAGATTAAATTTGATTCTAATTAAAAAAAATACATTTATGATTTATTTTCACTCTTTAAACTCAAACTATTGAATAATTTTGACATATGGGATACATTATTTTGATGAAGAATATGCAAATTAAGCAACCCATGTGAAAGACCTACATATATATAAGGATAACTGCCAATGATACACTATGATTGAGCTTGTTGGTGGAGGGACTATAAACCTTAGAACTACACACACACACACACTGACACTATGTATATGTGAAGACTCACTAAAAATTGCTTGGCTTCCATAACTCAAAAACAGCTGGCACTCACAACTTGGCAGTAATGTTTGTGTCATGGTTGTTCAAGTGGGGCATATATGTTTTACAAACATTTCTTGTTTATGATGTGTCAATGGTCTATCGTCAATAGTTTTCGATTCTACAAATTCTTTTACAGTATGATGGACCTTTGTTATACTTAAAATTGTTTTCTCATAATAACTCTAACGTATTTTAGACATGAATTTATCGTTTATCGCCAAAGGTTTTCTGTCTGTCATTCTGTCGCCACTTTCGTTTCTGACCAATAACATTATAATATTATAAAATCGATCTTGATGAAACTTTATGGCCATTATATCTAGGCCAGTTTCGATAACCAGCCAGATTGTACCTATAATGCAGGAGTTATGGCTGTTTGATTTTGTATCGCCTTTTCGAAGAAAAAAGAGACATAGGTGTTGCTTTTCCGGCGGCGGTTGCGAAGGCGTCAACATTCATGTTTTCCGTTTAGGTCATTTTCTCAAACTGTATACACTAGACCTTTCAAACTTTGCTTAAGGTTGTATCAGGCTGGTTGTATCTTAGGTGGTACATCGCAACATGACAAAGCAAATGTGGAAGTGACCTTGACCCTCCAAGCGAAGGGCAGATAACTTAATAATTTTTAGGTTCAACTTTTGCATTTAGGTCACTTTTTCACAAACTGTATGCACTAGACCTTTAAAACTTTGCTTATAGTTGTATCTTGAGTGGTACATCGCAACATGACAAAGCAAATGTGAAAGTGACCTTGACCCTTCAAGCAAAGGGCAGATAACTTAATAATTTTACCTTCAACTTTTGCGTTGTCAATTTCACGCAAACTGTAACTATGCACAACACCTTTAAAACTTTGTTTATAGTTGTATCTGGGGTGGTACATCACAACGTGACAAAGCATATGTGGATGTGACCTTGACTCTCCGAGCAAAAGGCAGATAACCTTATAATTTTTACCTTCAACTTTGGCATTTAGGTCACTTTTTCACAAACTGTATGCACTAAGACCTTTCAAACTTTGCTTATAGTTCTATCTTGAGTGGTACATTGCAACGTGACAAAGCAAATGTGGATGTGACCTGCACCATCCAAGCAAAGAGCAGATAACTTTAACTGTTACATTTACATCACATTCTCATGAACTATAATTATGCACTAGGTGTTTTAAACCTAATTTATAGCTTAATCTTTGGAAGAAAAAATATATTTTGACATAGTTGTGTCTTGGGTAGTGCATCTTTTTGGACGCATTGATTTCATCTATGACCTTGACCTACTTTTTGAAGCCGATGATTTTTAGCTCTACTGCCCAATTTTCATGCGATCTTTTACCAAACTATAACAGATTGTTAATATCAGTGAAAGCTCGGACAAGTTCGAAAACCAGCCAGATCAGACGATTAACAGCGGAGTTATGGCCCTTGATTTAGTTAAAAATGCTATATTTTGCCTCGTTAATACGATAGGGCTTTCATCTGATCTTTACCAAACTTTATCAGGTGTTTTGCCTTCTTTTTGTTATTATTACTATATTTTTTTTGTTTAATTTTTTTTTAAATATATATATATATATTTAGATGGTCTTTTTTTGTGTTTTTTTGTTTGATTAATTTTTTTTATTACATTTCTATGCGTGAAAGATCAGGATTTCTAAGTGCAAAAATATGCATAATCGCTAAATATTAATAACTAACTCAGAACACAATAATAACTAACGTTGCTAACTTAGAACACAATAATAACTAACGTTGCGACGTTCAGTGGTGATGTCAACAAGTGTTGCTGACGTCGACGTCATCCGCCGATAACGTTCAATGAAGCGAATATTTGTTTGAAAAAAACGTAATTTAAAATGTAATAAATAGATTATTTAACTGCTGGGATCGATTATTGGGTAATCCTTCACTTGATGGTAGACGTGCATGCGCTCGTTCGTGAAAAGAACCAAACGTCTACCACTGGTTAAGGATTTCCCTATAATCGATCCCAGCAGTTAAATAATCTCTATATTTTTTTATTATTTCTCTTATATATTGATTTTTAGCTCGACTGATCAGAGATCAGCAGAGCTTATGCCGTGGTGCGTCGTCCGTCTGTCCGTAAACTTTTATTTGTAGCGACAACTCCTCTGAAACTACTGGATGGATATTCATGAAACTTTACAGAAATGTTGCCCATAAGGTCTAGTTGATCCTAGCAAAAATTCATGTTGATGTGAAATCCAAGATGGCCTCCAAAGCTAAAAATAGAGTTTTAAAATACAAGTTTGTAGCAACTACTTCTTGAAAAGTATAAGTGATATTGATATGGGACTTTTTCTAAAATGATCAGCATGACATGATGTTGGTCCTTGTCAAAAATCGTTTTGATTCAACGTTACACCTGGCTGCCAGCGGCCATCTTTGTTTACATAGAGTTATATAGTAAAAACTTGTAGCGACTACTCCTCTGAAACTACTTGGCGGATTTTCATGCAACTTTACAGGAATGTTTCTCTTGATGTCTAATTGATCCTAGCAAAATTTCAGATCTGCCAGAAATTCAAGATGGCCGTCACAGCTAAAAATAGATTTTTAAAAACTAAGTTTGTAGCAACTACTTCTTGAAAACTATAAGTGATATTGATATGGGACTTTTTCTAAATCGATCAGCATGACATGATGTTGATCCGAGTCGAACATTATTTTGATTCGACGTTAAACATGGCTGCCAGTGGCCATCTTTGGTTACATAGAGTTATATAGTCAAAAACTTGTAGCGACTACTCCTCTGAAACTACTAGATGGATGTTCATGAAACTTCTCAGGAATGTTGCTCTTGATGTCTAGTTGATCCTAGAAAAATTTCAGGCTGGCCGGAATTTTAAGATGGCCGCCACGGCTAAAAATAGATTTTTAGCTCTACTGATCAGAGATCAGCAGAGCTTATGCCGTGGTGCGTCGTCCGTCCGTCCATCTGTCCGTCCGTCCGTTAACTTTTATTTGTAGCGACTACTCCTCTGAAACTACTGGATGGATATTCATAAAACTTTACAGAAATGTTGCCCATGAAGTCTAGTTGATCCTAGCAAAAATTCATGTTGATGTGAAATCCAAGATGGCCGCCAAAGCTAAAAATAGATTTTTAGCTCTACTGATCAGAGATCAGCAGAGCTTATGCCGTGGTGCGGCGTCCGTCGTCCGTCTGTCCGTCCGCTCCAAAACATGAGGTTTATGAGCTAATTTGTTGGTCCCAGCAGGCTTTCAGGGCTAATTTGACTTATGAGCTTAAGCTCCTAAGCCTTCTGTAGAAATATGTCAGAACATGGTTTATGGGGTAATAAATCATTCTAGATAAACTTTTTTTTAGCTCCTAGGGTGGACAGTTAAAACTAATGTATGAATGGACTTGATACTTATGAGCTAATTTCTTGGTATTTTTTGGTACAAACGGGTTTATGCGTTTGCGTAACTCATAATTATAGACGAAAATTTAGCTCATAAAACATTTACCCCATAAACCGCCAATGTTGGTCCGTCCGTCTGTCCGTAAACTTTTATTTGTAGCGACTACTCCTCTGAAACTACTTGATGGATATTCATGAAACTTTACAGAAATGTTGCCCATGAAGTCTAGTTGATCCTAGCAAAAATTCATGTTGATGTGAAATCCAAGATGGCCACCAAAGCTAAAAATAGATTTTTAAAATACAAGTTTGTAGCGACTACTTCTTGAAAACTATAAGTGATATTGATATGGGACATTTTCTTAAATGATCAGCATGACATGATGTTAATCCTTGTCAAAAATTATTTTGATTCGACGTTAAACATGGCTGCCAGTGGCCATCTTTGTTTACATAGAGTTATATAGTAAAAACTTGTAGCGACAACTCCTCTGAAACTACTTGGCGGATTTTCATGAAACTTTACAGGAATGTTGCTCTTGATGTCTCATTGATCCTAGCAAAATTTCAGGTCGGCCAGAAATTCAAGATGGCCACCACAGCTAAAAATAGATTTTTAAAAAATAAGTTTGTAGCGACTACTTCTTGAAAACTATAAGTGATATTGATATGGGACTTTTTCTAAAATGATCAGCATGACATGGTGTTGATCCTAGTCAAACATTATTTTGATTCGATGTTAAACATGGCTGCCAGTGGCCATCTTTGTTTACATAGAGTTATAGAGTAAACACTTGTAGCGACTACTTCTCTGGAACTACTTGACGGATGTTCATGAAACTTCACAGGAATGTTGCTCTTGATGTCTAGTTGATCCTAGAAAAATTTCAGGCTGGCCGGAAATTCAAGATGGCCGCCACAGCTAAAAATAGATTTAAAATAAATAAATTTGTAACGACTACTTCTTGAAAACTGTAAGTGATATTGATATGGGACGTTTTCTAAAATGATCAGCATGACATGTTAATCCTTGTCAAAAATTGTTTTGATTCGACTTTAAACATGGCTGCCAGTGGCAATCTTTGTTTACATGGAGTTATATAGTAAAAACTTGTAGCGACTACTTCTCTGAAACTACTTGGCGGATTTTCATGAAACTTTACAGGAATGTTGCTCTTGATGTCTAATAGATCCTAGCAAAATTTCAGGTCGGCCAGAAATTCATGTTGATGTGAAATTCAAGATGGCCGCCAAAGCTAAAAATAGATTTTTAGCTCTACTGATCAGAGATCAGCAGAGCTTATGCCGTGGTGCGGCGTCCGTCGTCCGTCCGTCTGTCTGTCCGTAAACTTTTTTTTGTAGCGACTACTCCTCTAAAAATACTGAATGGATTTTCATGAAACTTTACAGAAATATTGCCTATGAAGTCTAGTTGATCCTAGCAAAAATTCATGTTGATGTGAAATCCAAGATGGCCGCCAGATCTAAAAATAGGTTTTTAAAAAACAAGTTTGTAGCGACTTCTTCTTGAAAACTATAAGTGATATGGGACTTTTTCTAAAATGATCAGCATGACATGATGTTGGTCCTTGTCGAAAATCGTTTTGATTCGACGTTAAACATGGCTGCCAGCGGCCATCTTTGTTTACATAGAGTTATATAATGAAAACTTGTAGCGACTACTCCTCTGAAACTACTTGACGGATTTTCATGAAACTTCACAGGAATGTTGCTCTTGATGTCTAATTGATCCTAGCAAAATTTCAGGTCGGCCGGAAATTCAAGATGGCCGCCCAGGCTTAAAATAATTTTTCAAAATTCAAGTTTGTAGCGACTACTTCTTGAAAACTATTAGTGATATTGATATGGGACTTTTTCTGAAATGATCAGCATGATATGATGTTGGTCCTTGTCAAAAATTGTTTTTGATTCGAAAATCGTTTTGATTCGACGTTAAACATGGCTGCGCGGCCATCTTTGTTTACATAGAGTTATATAATGAAAACTTGTAGCGACTACTCCTCTGAAACTACTTGACGGATTTTCATGAAACTTCACAGGAATGTTGCTCTTGATGTCTAATTGATCCTAGCAAAATTTCAGGTTGGCATGAAATTCAAGATGGCCGCCACGGCTAAAAATAGATTTTTAAAAAATAAGTTTGTAGCGACTACTTCTTGAAAACTATAAGAGATATTGATATGGGACTTTTTAGCTTTACTGATCAGAGATCAGCAGAGCTTATGCCGTGGTGCGGCGTCCGTCGTCCGTCTGTCCCTCCGTCTGTCCGACCGTCCGTTAACTTTTATTTGTAGCGACTACTTCTCTGAAACTACTGGATGGATATTCATAAAACTTTACAGAAATGTTGCCCATGAAGTCTAGTTGATCCTAGCAAAAATTCATGTTGATGTGAAATTCAAGACGGCCGCCAAAGCTAAAAATAGATTTTTTAAATTCAAGTTTGTAGCGACTACTTCTTGAAAACTATAAGTGATATTGATATGGGACTTTTTCTAAAATGATCAGCATGACATGATGTTGGTCCTTGTCGAAAATCGTTTTGATTTGACGTTAAACATGGCTGCCAGTGGCCATCTTTGTTTACATAGAGTTATATAATGAAAACTTGTAGCGACTACTTCTCTGAAACTACTTGACGGATTTTCATGAAACTTCACAGGAATGTTGCTCTTGATGTCTAAATGATCCTAGCAAAATTTCAGGTCGGCCGGAAATTCAAGATGGCCGCCACGGCTAAAAATAAATTTTCAAAATACAAGTTTGTAGCGACTACTTCTTGAAAACTATAAGTGATATTGATATGGGACTTTTTCTAAAATGATCAGCATGACATGATGTTGGTCCTTATCAAAAATCGTTTTGATTCGACGTTAAACGTGGCTGCCAGCGGCCATCTTTGTTTACATAGAGTTATATAGTAAAAACTTGTAGCGACTACTCCTCTGAAACTACTTGGCTGATTTTCATGAAACTTTACAGGAATGTTGCTCTTAATGTCTAATTGATCCTAGCAAAATTTCAGATCGGCCAGAAATTCAAGATGGCTGCCACAGTTAAAAAATAAGTTTGTAGCGACTACTTCTTGAAAACTTTAAGTGATATTGATATGGGACTTTTTCTCAAATGATCAGCATGACATGATGGTTATCCGAGTCGAACATTATTTTGATTCGACATATAACATGGCTGCCAGTGGCCATCTTTGTTTACATAGAGTTATATAATGAAAACTTGTAGCGACTACTCCTCTGAAACTACTTGACGGATTTTCATGAAACTTCTCAGAAATGTTGCTCTTGATGTCTTATTGATCCTAGCAAAATTTCAGGTCGGCCGGAAATTCAAGATGGCCACCATGGCTAAAAATAGATTTTCAAAATACAACTTTGTAGCGACTACTTCTTGAAAACTATAAGTGATATGGGACTTTTTCTCAAATGATCAGCATGACATGATGGTTATTCAAGTCGAACATTATTTTGATTCGACGTTAAACATGGCTGCCAGTGGCCATGTTTGTTTACATAGAGTTATATAATGAAAACTTGTAGCGACTACTCCTCTGAAACTACTTGACGGATTTTCATAAAACTTCACAGGAATGTTGCTCTTGATGTCTAATTGATCCTAGCAAAATTTCAGGTCGGCCGGAAATTCAAGATGGCCACCACGGCTAAAAATAGATTTTCAAAAAACCAGTTTGTAGCAACTACTTCCTGAAATCAAAATCAATCAGTAGAGCTTCAAGGTCATTGACCTCTTGTTTAAATTCAAGTTTGTAGCGACTACTTCTTGAAAACTATAAGTGATATTGATATGGGACTTTTTCTAAAATGATCAGCATGACATGATGTTGGTCCTTATCAAAAATCGTTTTGATTCGACGTTAAACGTGGCTGCCAGCGGCCATCTTTGTTTACATAGAGTTATATAATAAAAACTTGTAGCGACTACTCCTCTGAAACTACTTGGCGGATTTTCATGAAACTTTACAGGAATGTTGCTCTTAATGTCTAATTGATCCTAGCAAAATTTCAGGTCGGCCGGAAATTCAAGATGGCCGCCATGGCTAAAAATAGATTTTCAAAATACAAGTTTGTAGCGACTACTTCTTGAAAACTATAAGTGATATTGATATGGGACTTTTTCTAAAATGATCAGCATGACATGATGGTTATCCGAGTCGAACATTATTTTGATTCGACATTAAACATGGCTGCCAGTGGCCATCTTTGTTTACATAGAGTTATATAATGAAAACTTGTAGCGACTACTCCTCTGAAACTACTTGACAGATTTTCATGAAACTTCACAGAAATGTTGCTCTTGATGTCTAATTGATCCTAGCAAAATTTCAGGTCGGCCGGAAATTCAAGATGGCCGCCACGGCTAAAAATACATTTTCAAAAAACAAGTTTGTAGCGACTACTTCCTGAAATCAAAATCAATCAGTAGAGCTTCAAGGTCATTGACCTCTTGTTAAAAAATAAGTTTGTAGCGACTATTTCTTTAAACTATAAGTGATATTGATATGACTGTGTCTTTACCTAAAATGATCAGTATGACATGATGTTGATCCTTGTCGAAAATTATTTTGATTCAACGTTTAACATGGCTGCCAGCGGCCATCTTTGTTTACATAGAGTTATATAATGAAAACTTGTAGCGACTACTCCTCTGAAACTACTTGACGGATTTTCATAAAACTTCACAGGAATGTTGCTCTTGATGTCTAATTGGTCCTAGCAAAAATTCAAGATGGCCGCCACGGCTAAAAATAGATTTTTAGCTCTACTGATCAGAGATCAGCAGAGCTTATGCCGTGGTGCGTCGTCCGTCGTCCGTCTGTCCGTCTGTCTGTCCTTAAACTTTTATTTGTAGAGACAACTCCTCTGAAACTACTGTATGGATATTCATGAAACTTTACAGAAATGTTGCCCATAAAGTCTAGTTGATCCTAGCAAAAATTCCTGTTGATGTGAAATCCAAGATGGCCGCCAAAGCTAAAAACAGAGTTTTAAAATACAAGTTTGTAGCGACTACTTCTTGAAAACTATAAGTGATATTGATATGGAACTTTTTCTAAAATGATCAGCATGACATGATGTTGATCCTTGTCAAAAATCGTTTTGATTCAACGTTAAGCATGGCTGCCAGCGGCCATCTTTGTTTACATAGAGTTATATAGTAAAAACTTGTAGCGACTACTCCTCTGAAACTACTTGACGGATTGTCATGAAACTTTACAGGAATGTTGCTCTTGATGTTTAATTGATCCTAGCAAAATTTCAGATCTGCCAGAAATTCAAGATGGCCATCACAGCTAAAAATAGATTTTTAAAAAATAAGTTTGTAGCGACTACTTCTTGAAAACTATAAGTGATATTGATATGGGACTTTTTCTAAAATGATCAGCATGACATGATGTAGATCCTTGTGGAAAATTATTTTGATTCGACGTTAAACATGGCTGCCAGTGGCCATCTTTGGTTACATAGAGTTATATAGTAAAAACTTGTAGCGACTACTCCTCTGGAACTACGTGACGGATGTTCATGAAACTTCACAGGAATTTTGCTCTTGATGTCTAGTTGATCCTAGAAAAATTTCAGGTCGGCCGGAAATTCAAGATGGCCGCCACGGTTAAAAATAGATTTTCAAAAAGCAAGTCTGTAGTGACTACTTCCTGAAATCAAAATCAATCAGTAGAGCTTCAAGGTCATTGACCTCTTGTTTATATTTTTTTGTGTTAATGCCGTGTTAGCAGGAAGCATTATCATTTTTAGCTCTACTGGCCATTTTTCATCCGATCTATACCAAACTATAACAGATTGTTAATATCAGTGTTAGCTCGGACAAGTTCGAAAACCAGCCAGATCGAACAATTAACAGCGGAGTTATGGCCCTTGTTTAGTTAAAAATGCTATATTTAGCATTGTTAAGACAATAGGGCCTTTGATTTTTCATCTGATCTTTACCAATCTTTACCAGATTGTTAATGTCAATGAAAGCTCGGACAAGTTAAAAAAAAAAGCCAAATCGGACCAGTAACAGTGGAGTTACGGCCCTTGATTAAGTTAAAAATGCTGTATTTTGCCTCGTTAATACGATAGGGCTTTCATTTTTCCTCTGATCTTTACCAAACTTTATCAGGTGTTTTGCCTTCTTTTTGTTATTATTATTATATTTTTTTTGTTTAATTTTTTTTTATATATATATATATATATATATTTAGATGGTCTTTTTTTGTGTTTTTTTGTTTGATTATTTTTTATAGATATATATATCTTTTTTTACATTTTTTTCCTTTTTTTTTTTTTTTTTTTTTTTTTTTATTATTATTATTATTTGTCTTATATATTGATTTTTTTTTGATTTTTTTTTTATATTTTTTAGCTCTACTGATCAGAGATCAGCAGAGCTTATGCCGTGGTGCGGCGTCCGTCGTCCGTCCGTCTGTCCGTCCGTCCGTCCGTCTGTCCGTCCGTCCGTCCGTTAACTTTTATTTGTAGCGACTACTCCTCTGAAACTACTGGATGGATATTCATAAAACTTTACAGAAATGTTGCCCATGAAGTCTAGTTGATCCTAGCAAAAATTCATGTTGATGTGAAATCCAAGATGGCCGCCAAAGCTAAAAATAGATTTTTTAAATTCAAGTTTGTAGCGACTACTTCTTGAAAACTATAAGTGATATTGATATGGGACTTTTTCTAAAATGATCAGAATGACATGATGTTGGTCCTTGTCGAAAATCGTTTTGATTTGACGTTAAACATGGCTGCCAGCGGCCATCTTTGTTTACATAGAGTTATATAATGAAAACTTGTAGCGACTACTCCTCTGAAACTACTTGATGGATTTTCATGAAACTTCACAGGAATGTTGCTCTTGATGTCTAAATGATCCTAGCAAAATTTCAGGTCGGCCGGAAATTCAAGATGGCCGCCACGGCTAAAAATAAATTTTCAAAATACAAGTTTGTAGCGACTACTTCTTGAAAACTATAAGTGATATTGATATGGGACTTTTTCTAAAATGATCAGCATGACATATTGTTGGTCATCATCAAAAATCGTTTTGATTCGACGTTAAACGTGGCTCCCAGCGGCCATCTTTGTTTACATAGAGTTATATAGTAAAAACTTGTAGCGACTACTCCTCTGCAACTACTTGGCGGATTTTCATGAAACTTTACAGGAATGTTGCTCTTAATGTCTCATTGATCCTAACAAAATTTCAGATCGGCCAGAAATTCAAGATGGCTGCCACAGTTAAAAATAGATTTTTAAAAAATAAGTTTGTAGCGACTACTACTTGAAAACTATAAGTGATATTGATATGGGACTTTTTCTTAAATGATCAGCATGACATGATGGTTATCCGAGTCAAACATTATTTTGATTCGACATTAAACATGGCTGCCAGTGGCCATCTTTGTTTACATAGAGTTATATAATGAAAACTTGTAGCGACTACTCCTCTGAAACTACTTGACGGATTTTCATGAAACTTCACAGAAATGTTGCTCTTGATGTCTAATTGATCCTAGCAAAATTTCAGGTCGGCCGGAAATTCAAGATGGCCGCCATGGCTAAAAATAGATTTTCAAAATACAAGTTTGTAGCGACTACTTCTTGAAAACTATAAGTGATATTGATATGGGACTTTTTCTAAAGACATGATGTTGGTCCTTGTCGAAAATTGTTTTGATTCGACGTTAAACATGGCTGCCAGCGGCCATCTTTGTTTACATAGAGTTATATAATGAAAACTTGTAGCGACTACTCCTCTGAAACTACTTGACGGATTTTCATGAAACTTCACACGAATGTTGCTCTTAATGTCTAATTGATCCTAGCAAAATTTCAGGTCGGCCGGAAATTCATGATGGCCGCCACGGCTAAAAATAGATTTTTAAAAAATAAGTTTGTAGCGACTACTTCTTGAAAACTATAAGAGATATTGATATGGGACTTTTTCTAAAATGATCAGCATGACATGATGTTGGTCCTTGCCGAAAATCGTTTTGATTCGACGTTAAACATGGCTGCCAGTGGCCATCTTTGTTTACATAGAGTTATATAATGAAAACTTGTAGCGACTACTCCTCTGAAACTACTTTACAGATTTTCATAAAACTTCACAGGATTGTTGCTCTTGATGTCTTATTGATCCTAGCAAAATTTCAGGTCGGCCGGAAAATCAAGATGGCCGCCACGGCTAAAAATAGATTTAAAAAAAATAAGATTGTAGCGACGACTTCTTGAAAACTTTAAGAGATATTGATATGGGACTTTTTCTAAAATGATCAGCATGACATGATGGTTATCCGAGTTGAACATTATTTTGATTCGACGTTAAACATGGCTGCCAGTGGCCATCTTTGTTTACATAGAGTTATATAATGAAAACTTGTAGCGACTACTCCTCTGAAAGTACTTGACGGATTTTCATGAAACTTCACAGAAATGTTGCTCTTGATGTCTAATTGATCCTAGCAAAATTTCAGGTCGGCCGGACATTCAAGATGGCCGCCACGGCTAAAAATAGATTTTCAAAAATCAAGTTTGTAGTCACTACTTCCTGAAATCAAAATCAATCAGTAGAGCTTCAAGGTCATTGACCTCTTGTTTTATTTTATTATATTTTTTTAATGACTTTTTTTTTCATTTTTTTTTTTTGTGTGTTAATGCCATGTTAGCCGGAAGCATTAATTTTGATTTCTAGTTGTCCTACTGCGTTTTTTTTCCAGTTTGTTGATTTATGATGGAGCTACGGCCCCTTGACATATTTACTTCTTGTCGGCGCTTCTCCTAAACGGCTTGTTGGATTTTTACAAAATTTGGCAGGAAGCCTCAGTATGATGTCTAGTTGTGCAAAGTGCGGTATATCAATGAAATCTTGGACAAGTTCGAAAACCAGCTAGATCTCATTAGTATCGACAGAGTTATGGCCCTTGATTCGTTGAAAAATGCTATATTGTATTTTCCTTCGTTAAATCTGTAGTTACTTCATATTTTATCTGATCAGCTCTACTGGCCAAAGGCCAGGCGAGCTTATGCGATCACTTTTCGTCCGTCGTCCTTCCGTCTGTCCGTCAGTGTGTCTGTTAGCAATTTTATAAAATCGACATC
The DNA here is from genome assembly GCA_037043455.1 of Cyrtodaria siliqua. Lineage (NCBI taxonomy): Eukaryota > Metazoa > Mollusca > Bivalvia > Adapedonta > Hiatellidae > Cyrtodaria > Cyrtodaria siliqua. The sequence continues at coordinate 205,092 of JAWPHD010001611.1, forward strand.
TCCTCTGAAACCGCTTGAAGGATTTTGATGAAACTTCATTACAATGTTACTTGGGAGGGCCCCTCTCAGATTTATGTTTTTCGCGGCCGCCAGTCATCCAAGATGGCCGCCATGGCTAAAACTAGGTCAAATTTAAGGAAATTTCAAACGACATCTCCTCCGAAAGCACTTATTCCATTCTACTGATATATCATTTACATGTTCCTTGGGTTGGCCTCTATCAAGTTTGTGTTTTTCGTTATCGTCATTATCAAAATGGCCGCCACGGCGACTCAAAGTTTACATAGAGTTATATAGGAAAAGGTTAAAAATGACATCTTCTCTGAAACCGCTTGAAGGACTTTGATGAAACTTAATCACAATGATATTTGGGATAGTCCCTCTCAGATTTGTGTTTTTTGCGGCCGCCAGTCATCCGAGATGGCCGCCACGGCTAAAACTAGGTCAAATTTAAGTAAATTTCGAACGACCTCCACTGAAACTACTTATTCCATTCTTGTGAAATATCATATACATGTTCCTTGGGTTGGCCTCTATCAAGTTTGTGTTTTTCGTTTTCGTCTTATAATCAAAATGGCTACCACGGCGACCCAAAGTTTACATAGAGTTATATAGGAAAAGGTTAAAAATGACATCTTCTCTGAAACCTCTTGAAGGATTTTGATGAAACTTAATCACCATGATATTTGGGATAGTCCCTCTCAGATTTATATTTTTTCGCGGCCGCCAGTCATCCAAGATGGCCGCCATGGCTAAAACTAGGTCAAATTTAAGGAAATTTCAAACGACATCTCCTCCGAAACCACTTATTCCATTCTTGTGAAATATCATATACATGTTCCTTGGGTTAGCCTCTCTTCGTTATCGTCAAATAATCAAAATGGCCGCCACGACGACCCAAACTTTACATAAGAGTTATATAGGAAAAATTTAAAAATTACATCTTCTCTGAAACCGCCTATAAGATTTTGATGAAACTTAAGCACAATGATATTTGGGATAGTCCCTCTGAGATTTGTGTTTTTTGCGGCCGCCAGTCATCCAAGATGGCCGCCATGGCTAAAACGAGGTCAAATTTAAGTAAATTTCAAACGATATCTCCTTTGAAACCACTTATTCCATTCTTGTGAAATATCATATACATGTTCCTTGGGTTGGCCTCTAATAAGTTTATGTTTTTCGTTATCGTCGAATAATCAAAATGGCCGCCACGGCGACTCAAAGTTTACATAGAGTTATATAGGAAAAGGTTAAAAATGACATCTTCTCTGAAACCGCTGGAAGGATTTTGATGAAACTTATTCACAATGATATTTGGGATAGTTCATCTCAGATTTATGTTTTTCGCGGCTGCCAGTCATCCAAGATGGCCGCCATGGCTAAAACTAGGTCAAATTTAAGGAAATTTCAAACGACATCTCCTCCAAAACCACTTATTCCATTCTACTGATATATCATTTACTTGTTCCTTGTGTTGGCCTCTATCAAGTTTGTGTTTTTCGTTATTGTCGAATAATCAAAATTGCCGCCACGGCGACTCAAAGTTTACATAGAGTTATATAGGAAAAGGTTAAAAATGACATCTTCTCTGAAACCGCTTAAAGGATTTCGATGAAACTTAATCACAATGATATTTGGGATAGTCCCTCTCAGATTTGTGTTTTTTGCGGCCGCCAGTCATCCAAGATGTCCGCCATGGCTAAAACTAGGTCAAATTTAAGTAAATTTCAAACGACATCTCCTCCGAAACCACTTATTCCATTCTTGTGAAATATCATATACATGTTCCTTGGGTTGGCCTCTATCAAGTTTGTGTTTTTCGTTTTCGTCTTATAATCAAAATGGCCACCACGGCGACCCGAAGTTTACATAGAGTTATATAGGAAAAGGTTAAAAATGACATCTTCTCTGAAACCTCTTGAAGGATTTTGATGAAACTTAATCACCATGATATTTGGGATAGTCCCTCTCAGATTTGTGTTTTTTGCGGCCGCCAGTCATCCAAGATGGCCGCCATGGCTAAAACTAGGCCAAATTTAAGGAAATTTCAAACGACATCTCCTCCGAAACCACTTATTCCATTCTTGTGAAATATCATATACATGTTCCTTGGGTTAGCCTCTATCAAGTTTGTCTTTTTTGTTATCGTCAAGTAATGAAAATGGCCGCAACGGCGACCTAAAGTTTACATAAGAGTTATATAGGAAAAGGTTAAAAATTACATCTTCTCTGAAGCCGCCTGAAAGATTTTGATGAAACTTAAGCACAATGATATTTGGGATAGTCCCTCTTAGATTTGTGTTTTTTTGCGGCCGCCAGTCATCCAAGATGGCCACCATAGCTAAAACTAGGTCAAATTTAAATAAATTTCGAACAACATCTCGGAAACCACTTATTCCATTCTTGTGAAATATCATATACATGTTCCTTGGGTTAGCCTCTATCAAGTTTGTGTTTTTCATTATCGTCAAATAATCAAAATTATTCAAAATGGCCGCCACGATAACCCAAAGTTTACATAGAGTTATATATAGGAAACATGTTTCTTGGGTTGACCTCTATCATGTTTATGTTTTTGAATAACATCATGCAAGTAGAGGGTCTATACAGGCCCTCTTGGGCCTCTTGTTATGAAATTCCATTCATAGAAGAAAGTGAGACAAATTAAAAAATACCGGTGCCATACTAGACACAGCAGACTTATTGCCCATGATTACCAGGTGAGCAATATAAGGTCATCCTAGCCCTGTTGTTAGCTCTACTGGCTAAAGGCCAGGAGGGCTTATGCGATCACTTTTCGTCTGTTGTCCGTCTGTCTGTCCGTCCGTCTGTCCGTCCGTCCTTCTGTTAGCAATTTTATAAAATCGACATTTCCTCTGAAACCGCTTGAAGGATTTTGATGAAACTTCATCACAATGTTACTTGGGAGGGCCCCTCTCAGATTTGTGTTTTTCGCAGCTGCCAGTCATCCTAGATGGCCACCATGGCTAAAACTAGGACAAATTTAAGGAAATTTCAAACGGCATCTCCTCCGAAACCACTTATTCCATGCTACTGAAATATCATATACATGTTCCTTGGGTTGGCCTCTATCAAGTTTGTGTATTTCGTTATCGTCAAATAATAAAAATGGCCGCCACGGCGACCCAAAGTTTACATAGAGTTATATAGGAAAAGGTTAAAAATGACATCTTCTCTGAAACCGCCTGAAAGATTTTGATGAAACTTAAGCACAATGATATTTGGGATAGTCCCTCTCAGATTTATGTTTTTCACGGCCGCCAGTCATCCAAGATGGCCGCCATGGCTAAAACTAGGTCAAATTTAAGGAAATTTCAAACGACATCTCCTCCAAAACCACTTATTCCATTCTAGTGAAATATCATATACATGTTCCTTGGGTTGGCCTCTATCAAGTTTGTGTTTTTCGTTATCGTTGAATAATCAAAATGGCCGCCACAGCGACCCAAATTTTACATAGATTTATATAGGAAAAGGTTAAAAATATCATCTTCTCTGAAACCGCCTGAAAGATTTTGATGAAACTTAAGCACTATGATATTTGGGATAGTCCCTCTTATATTTGTGTTTTTCGCGGCTGCCAGTCATCCAAGATGGCCGCCATGGCTAAAACTAGGTCAGATTTAAGAAAATTTCAAACGACATCTCCTCCGAAACCACTTATTCCATTCTTGTGAAATATCATATACATGTTCCTTGGGTTAGCCTCTATCAAGTTTGTCTTTTTTGTTATCGTCAAATAATGAAAATGGCCGCAACGGCGACCTAAAGTTTACATAAGAGTTATATAGGAAAAGGTTAAAAATTACATCTTCTCTGAAGCCGCCTGAAATATTTTGATGAAACTTAAGCACAATGATATTTGGGATAGTCCCTCTCAGATTTGTGTTTTTTTGCGGCCGCCAGTCATCCAAGATGGCCGCCATAGCTAAAACTAGGTCAAATTTAAATAAATTTCGAACAACATCTCCTCGGAAACCACTTATTCCATTCTTGTGAAATATCATATACATGTTCCTTGGGTTAGCCTCTATCAAGTTTGTGTTTTTCATTATCGTCAAATAATCAAAATTATTCAAAATGGCCGCCACGATAACACAAAGTTTACATAGAGTTATATATAGGAAACATGTTTCTTGGGTTGACCTCTATCATGTTTATGTTTTTGAATAACATCATGCAAGTAGAGGGTCTATACAGGCCCTCTTGGGCCTCTTGTTATGAAATTCCATTCATAGAAGAAAGTGAGACAAATTAAAAAATACCGGTGCCATACTAGACACAGCAGACTTATTGCCCATGATTACCAGGTGAGCAATATAAGGTCATCCTAGCCCTGTTGTTAGCTCTACTGGCTAAAGGCCAGGAGGGCTTATGCGATCACTTTTCGTCTGTTGTCCGTCTGTCTGTCCGTCCGTCTGTCCGTTCGTCCTTCTGTAAGCAATTTTATAAAATCGACATCTCCTCTGAAACCGCTTGAAGGATTTTGATGAAACTTCATCACAATGTTACTTTGGAGGGCCCCGCTCAGATTTGTGTTTTTCGCAGCCGCCAGTCATCCTAGATGGCCACCATGGCTAAAACTAGGACAAATTTAAGGAAATTTCAAACGGCATCTCCTCCGAAACCACTTATTCCATGCTACTGAAATATCATATACATGTTCCTTGGGTTGGCCTCTATCAAGTTTGTGTATTTCGTTATCGTCAAATAATAAAAATGGCCGCCATGGCGACCCAAAGTTTACATAGAGTTATATAGGAAAAGGTTAAAAATGACATCTTCTCTGAAACCGCCTGAAAGATTTTGATGAAACTTAAGCACAATGATATTTGGGATAGTCCCTCTCAGATTTATGTTTTTCACGGCCGCCAGTCATCCAGGATGGCCGCCATGGCTAAAACTAGGTCAAATTTAAGGAAATTTCAAACGACATCTCCGAAACCACTTATTCCATTCTTGTGAAATATCATATACATGTTCCTTGGGTTGGCCTCTATCAAGTTTGTGTATTTCGTTATCGTCAAATAATAAAAATGGCCGCCACGGCGACCCAAAGTTTACATAGAGTTATATAGGAAAAGGTTAAAAATGACATCTTCTCTGAAACCGCTTGAAGGATTTTGATGAAACTTAATCACAATGATATTTGGGATAGTCCCTCTCAGATTTGTGTTTTTCACGGCCGCCAGTCATCCAAGATGGCCACCATGGCTAAAACTAGGTCAAATTTAAGGAAATTTCAAAAGAAACCACTTATTCCATTCTTGTGAAATATCATATACATGTTCCTTGGGTTGGCCTCTATCAAGTTTGTGTTTTTCGTTATCGTCGAATAATCAAAATGGCCGCCACGATAACCCAGAGTTTACATAGAGTTATAAATAGGAAAACGTTAAAAATGACATCTTCTCTGGAACTGCTTGAAGGATTTTGATGAAACTTAATCACAATGATCTTTAGGTTAGTCCCTCTCAGATTTGGGGTCTCCAGTCATCCATGACGGCCACCATGGCTAAACTTAGGTCAAATTTAAGGACATTTATCAAACGACATATAACCACTTATTCCATTCTAGTTAAATATCATATGCATGTTCCTGTTGTTGGCCTCTATCAATTTTGTGTTTTTCGTTGTCGTCAAATATTCAAAATGGCCGCCACGATAATCCAAAGTTTACATAGAGTTATATATAGGAAACATGTTTCTTGGGTTGGCCTCTATCATGTTTATGTTTTTGAATCACATCATACAAGTAGAGCGTCTACAGGCCCTCTTGGGCCTCTTGTTTTTGCAATGTTTTAAAAAAGTACTGATGGGAATGTTATGTCGACAACCCTTGATATAAGAGCCGTTTTAGCAATGAGAGCATCCACAGGCCCGCTTGTGCCTCTTGTTTTTAATAGAATTGCATTTTGTTTTTAAGCAAATGCACTGTCATCTCAGCTAACTGCAAACTCCAATGTTTTAGTTACTAAAATGTTTACGAACTTTCATTTAAGCATCACTGACCTTTTTATTTTTAATTCCAGCTCCTGTTAGGCAAGACATGTGAATACGCGGATTTCTTGTTCAAAATTGACTTCCGTTTCCGACCAATAACTAATATTTATAACTCAATCTTGATGAAACTTAAGGACAATGTTTATGGCCATAATATCTAGGCCAGGTTCGATAACCAACAAGATCACACATATAATGCTGGAGTAATGGCCCTTGGATCTTTAAAAAAATAATAATTGGGGGTGCGGGTGGTCCACGCAATAACTTCTAACATTTATTATCCAATCTTGATGAAACTTTAGGAGAATGTTATGGTTAAACCATAATATCTCAGCCAAATTCGATAACCAGCCAGATCGCATCTATTATGGCAGAGTTATTGCCCTTCTTAATGTTCTGATTTTTGCGGCAATAACTAATATTTATAATTCAATCTTGATAAAACTTTAGAACTTTTCATGTGTTTGTGCGCCTTAAAAACCCAATTCAATGTTTATCGCCATAATATCTAGGCTGAATTTAATAACCAGCACCTATAATGGCAAATTACTACATATCAACTAATTTTTAAATTGGCGGTTCCTATCCGGCAGGAGGGCTGGCGTGGCGCAGTCGATAGCATGGCGGATTTGTAACCGGAGGCCCCGGGTTCAATCCTCCGTGGTGCCACTGTGTTCCGTCGGTGTGTTCTTGGGCAAGACACTTTCCCTTAGCCTCGTCCTTCAGATGGGGACGTAAACCGGGCGGTCCCGTGTTTCGGTCTATCCTCCGAGCACGTTAAAGAACCATAGGAATCTATTCGATAATAAGAGTAGGGCATGGTTCCCGGTTTCCTATGTATCTTCCCCTCTCTCTGGGGCGGCTCTAAATAACCTATACTGTGTTGATGAGCCGTTAAACAACAGTCAATTCAATTCCTATCAGGCGGTGAATTACAATTCTCTGAATCTGCTTGTATTCTTGATTTTGCCCATTCTCATCGGCTATATCAAAAAAGCAGGGGTATTCATCACCTTCAGTGATAGTTCTAGTTTGTTTCATTAAGACAATAGGGCCTTCATTTTCGATGCCATATTTAATGAAAAATGCTATATTTTTTAGCTAATTTTTTCATCTGATTCAAAAACCTGAGTAATGGCCCTTGATTTATTGAAAAATGCTATATTTTGCTTTGTTCAATCTGTAGCTACATCATTTTCATCTTTAGAAAACGTGTTCAGAATGGTAATATCAATGACATCTTAGAGAAGTTAACAAGAGGGCCTGTATCGCTCTACTGGCTGGCTATATGAAGTCTGTTATGGGGAACACGACATTGATATGCGCTACTAGGCTTGTACTCATCATTCCTGAAATCCAGCCAGGGGTTCAGGAAGCCAGGAATTCAGGAAAACTAGTCCGGAAAAAGTTTGTGTATAAGGGGTCATAACTGTCAAAAATCATTCAACCAGAACATGATGATATTGGCAACTAGGCTTGATACTGATCATCCCTGCCAAGTTTCGTTGAAATCCAGCCAGGGGTTGATGAGAACTAGTCGAGACAAAGTTTGTGTATTAAAAACGTTAAAGGGCCATAACTCCACCAAAAATCATTCAATCAGAACACGACAAAGATAGTATATTAAAACCTTCAAAAGGACCATAACTCTGCCAAAAGTCATTTAACCGGAACACGGTGATGATATGCGCAACTAGGCTTGGTACTCTTCATCCCAGCCAAGATATGCTGAAATCTAACCAGGGGATCAGGATAACTAGTCGAGACAAAGTTTATGTATTAAAACAGTTAAAGGGCCATAACTATGCCAAAAATCATTCAAATGGAACACGGCGACGATATGAATAATTAAGTGTTGTTGACAACCAGTGGTTGAGAACTAGTCCGAACATTGAAACCTTTAAAGAGTCATAACTCCAACAAAAATCATTCAACCGGAACACAACAACAATATGCGCAACTAGGCTTGATACTGATCATTCCTGCCAAGTTTCATCAAAATCCAGCCAGAAGTTCAGGAAAACCATTTCAGATACAGTTTGTTTATAATGGGCCATAACACTGTCAAAAATCATTAACTCGACGATGATATGTGACACTGATCATCCCTGCCAAGTTTCGATGTCCAGCCAGGGGTTCAGGAGAACTAGTCTGTACAAAGTTAGTGTACTGAAACCTTTAAAGGGCCATAACTCTTCAAAAAATCATTCAACCAGAACACAGCGATGACATGCACAACTAGGCTTGGTACAAATCATCCCCGTCATGATGAAATCTGGCAAGGGGTTCAGGAGAATTAGTCTGAACAAAGTTTGTGTATAAGAACCTTTAAAGGGCCATACCTTTTCCAAAAATCTTTCAACTGGAACACAGCAATGATATGCACAACAAGGCTTGGTAATGATCATCCATTACCAAGTTTCGTTGAAATAGGGCCAGGAATTCAGGAGAACTAGTCCGAACAAAGTTTGTGTATAAAAGCCTTTAAAGAGCCATAACTCTGCCAAAAATCTTTCAACTGGAACACAGCAATGATTTGCACAACAAGGCTTGGTACTGATCATCCATTACCAAATTTCGTTGAAATCCGGCCAGGAGTTCAGGAGAACTAGTCTGGACAAAGTTTGTGTATAAAAGCCTTTAAAGAGCCATAACTCTGCCAAAAATCTTTCAACTGGAACACAGCAATGATATGCACAACAAGGCTTGGTACTGATCATCCTTGCAAAGTTTCGCTGAAATCCGGCCAGGGGTTCAGGAGAAATAGTCCGGACAAAGTGTGTGTACTTACACCTTTAAAGGGCCATAACTGTGCCAAAAATCGTTCAACCCGAAAATGGCGATGATATACACAACTAGGCCTGGTACAGATCCCTAAAAAATTCGTTGAAATCCGGCCAGGGGTTTATTAATCATTCGACCGGAACACGGTGACAATATGCACAACTAGGCTTAGTACTGATCATCCCTGCAGTTTCATTGAAATCCGGCCAAATGAAGGCCCTATCTTCTTAACTAGGCAAAATACAGCATTTTTTACTAAATCAAGGGCCATGACCCTGGTGTTACTATTCCGATTTGGTTGGTTTTTGAATTTGCTCAAACTTTCATTAATATTAGTAATCTGTCAAAGTTTGGTATATTCAGATGGAAAATGAAGACCCTTCCTGATGTTGGCCTCTATCAAGTTTGTGTTTTTTGTTGTCAACAACAGGAACATGTATATGATATTTAACTAGAATTGAATAAGTGGTAATATGTCGTTTGATAAATGTTCTTAAATTTGACCTAATTTTAGCCATTTTCTATGAACTTTGGAATTTTCGACGATAACGAAAAACACAAACTTGATAGAGGCTAACTCAAGGAACATGTTTATGATATTTCACAAGAATGGAATAATATAAGTGGTTTCGGAGATGTCGTTTGAAATTTCCTTAAATTTGACCTAGTTTTGGCCATGGTGGCCATCTTGGATGACTGGCAGCCTCAAAAAACAAAAATCTGAGAGGGACTATCCCAAAGATTATTGTGATTCAAGTTTCATCAAAAAGCTTCAAGCGGTTTCAGAGAAGATGTCATTTTTAATGTTTTCCTATATAACTCTATGTAAACTTTGGGTCGCTGTGGCGGCCATTTTGATTATTCGACGATAACGAAAAACACAAACTTGATAGAGGCCAACCCATGGAACATGTTTATGGTATTTCACAATAATGGAATAAGTGGTTTCGGAGGAGATGTCGTTTGAAAATTCCTTAAATAGCCATGGCGGCCATCTTGGAAATCATCTTCTCCGAAACTATACTGAACAAAAAAAGAAACTTCCGACTTTTTTGCTGGTATTTCCATCGGCCAGTTTTTGAGGGCGTATAAAAGCTTAAACAGCATTTTAATAAAACAATGTTTGATGTTTGTAAGCACACTTAAGTGAGTACTAAATATCCCATTAAACAGTTTTAAATTTGCCAAGCAATAATCTTTTATGGATGATATGGAAATTTTAAAGGGAGGTAATTTGATGATTGTTGATAATCAGAATGCCATCTATGAATCTATGTTATGTTTTTTTGTGATTTTTTTGGTAAGGAACATATAGAGAATATTGTCTCTGACAAATTTCGGTAATTTTCGTAGATTTTCCTTTTGTGGCCAAAATCACAGACCTAATAACAAATAGATTGGACACTACAAAAATTATCTAAATTTCAGGTGGCACAGTGTGAAAATTTCCCAAAATATTTCCCAACTTTAAACACACATATCATGAAAGGTTTTATAGATACCAGTTTCATTCATGCCAAATCCCATCACAAGTTTAATTTTCTTTCCCATGATAGTATTTTTCTTACTCCTACATTTAAACTTTGACTATGTCAAAACCTTGATTTTTAAGAGAAAATCGAAAAAAATGATGACATTTTTAACTTTAAACATCTTTTTATACAATTTCGTATTTTGAAAATAAACATAAATTATTATAATCCCATTTTGCCACTATGAATGTTTTGAATGTATTCTAATCAAAATCAGTAAATAATTGAGAGAGGAGATAGAAGGAAAAGTTAAGGTGCCACGTGATATTTTGGTTACTTCGTTGGTTAAAGAGGCACTACCTATATCTACGCAATTTTTAATGTAAAATATTTAATACTCAATATTACTGCATTTATATGTATACAAAGCTATTTTATGAGTATTATAAGAAGAAACATGGTTCATATTCCTGTTCTGTAAGTTATTATTATGATCAAAACAATACCTTTAATAAAATGCTGCCCTGCCGTTTATTCCTGCCGGAGAACTACGTGTTTTTACGATTTTCTCGGACATGCGCAATGCGATTCAGTTGAACGAAACAAACTATTCGGGGCAGTTCCGATAGTAAATGAATCAATCGGAACTCTTCGCCAATCCGACGAGGCCTTCCGATTGTAAACGAATAAGATCGGAAAATCTCCGCAATCGGCTTGTCTAAAACAATTACAAATACAATTTCAAAAATTCAATCTTTCCAATCCTGTTTTTGCCCCAGTAAAACGCATATTACATGGGGTGAAATGATTGCCATTTACCTTTTTCATAGTCCACTTTATGATTAAGTAAAGTTTATATCAATTGGTGGACAAAAAGATATAGGTAGAGCCTCTTTAAGATAGGAAGTATTAATATGTCTCTGCCAAAATGCAGGTTTTAAAAAAAAGTGGGATAATTCCCTTGTGTACTGAACTTTTCAAAAACATCTTTGTTTGGATTATTGTTGGACTAATTATTCTTAAAACAATTAAGATAAATTAATAAATTAACATCATTAGTTTCTTTTTTAGTTCAGTATATAAGAGCAAAAGGTCTTATATTTTGCATATAGCACAAGCTTATGGTTCTCTACAAAGTTTGTTTAAATGATGACCAAGGGGTTAAATTTGGGTAACATATTTTATATAGACATATATATATAGGGAACAAGAGGGCCAAAATGGCCCTCAATCGCTCACCTGGTGGTCTTTCAAAAATGAAAAAATTGTCAAACAAGCTTATAATTTCATAACAGAATAAGATCATGCAGTTGATGGCACGCCATCGAAAATTCCCGCACCCGCCTTAAAGCTTTCAGGGCCAGTCAGGTATATATGGTTATAGGGTGGGGATCTCAATTGTTTCCAAGTTTAGAAATTAGAATCAAATCCATTCACATTTGGACAAGATATGCATTTTTTGTGCTTTTTGACCCGATTAACCCAAAAAGGGCCCGCAGTGGGCAGAGCTGAAATCCAAGACCTTGCTGCACCCCCTTGGGTCATATGCATTATTTCTACAAAATATGAAGAAAATATTTGTTGTCATTTAGGAATGTTAGTCAATACAGACTGATGGACTGCATATATTAAATTAAATATAGCATATTAAGAAAATCAAGGGCCATAACTTGGGTATTACTGCTCTGATCTGGCTGGTTTTCTAAATTATCCACGCTGTCATTGATATCAACAGTCTGGCAAACTTTATTACAGATCACATGTAAAATGAAGGCTCTATCGTCTTAACGAGGAAAAACTTAGCATTTTTAACTTAATCAAGGGCCATAATTCTGGTGTTACTGATTCGATCTGGCTGGTTTTCGAAATTGTCCGAGCTTTCATTGAATTGACATAAACAATCTGGTAAAGTTTGGTGAAGATCGGATGAAAAATGAAGGCCCTATCGTCTTAACGCAGCAAAATACAGCATTTTTAACTAAATCAAGGGACGTAACTCAGGTGTAACTGATCCGATTTGGCTGGTTTTCAACCTTATCCAAGCTATTAATAATAAAAGTAATCTAGTAAAGTTTCGTAAAGATCAGATGAAAAATGAATGTGCTATCGTCTTAACGAGGCAAAATATAGCATTTTAAAGTAGCTATCTGCCAATAACAGCCAAATTATGTAACAATGTACACCGTTTCTAAACCTACTGACGAAGAGGCATATATATAACTTACATAATTTAAGAATTCAAACCCTGTAGACACAATATAAATGGCTTTCACCAACCAGGCCAAGCCCAAAACTTGAGTGTCGAATTAAGAGTTACCAACTCATATTCATATATATATTCAGTCATGGGTGTTTAAGAAACCAGGAATAAACCTATACTTTTAATTGGCACACATACATAATTATATGCCCTGAACACCTGGATAGAGTTTTGATAAAGGGGTTGATGCACTATTTTCAAACAAGGTATATTTTAAAGGGCTCTGGAAAACTTGAAAAAAGCCGAAACTATTATCAAAATGCCATGAAAAATAAAGGCGATATGACCTATTGCAAATTTGCAAAGAAACATAAATGGAGGTGGCCATCTTGAAATGATGACATCATCATGCCTTTTTACCATATATGGCATATTGACAAAATGTCTTTTAAAGCAAAGAAAATCACTGCATATGAAAAATAAGAATACAATTTATACATTTTACATCTGTATATATATTTTTAATCAATTTGCAGTGATTTTCTTTGCTTAAAAATGTATTTTGTCAATATGCCATATATGGATAAAAGGCACAATGATGTCATCGTTCCAAGATGGCTGCCTCCATTTATGTTCTTTGCAAATTTTCAATTGGTCATATCTCCTTTATTTTTCAAGGCAGAGTCCTTTTAAATAAATGTTGTTTGAAAATAGTGCATCAACCCCTTTTACGATGCAAAATACAGCATGTTTAACTAAATCAAGGGCCATACGCTATTACAGGTCCGATCTGGCTGGTGCCATACGCTATTACAGGTCCGATCTGGCTGGTGCCATAAGCTATTACAGGTCCGATCTGGCTGGTGCCATACGCTATTACAGGTCCGATCTGGCTGGTTCGAGCATTCATAGATATTAACAATCTTGTAAAGTTTGGTAAAGATCGGATGAAAAATGAAGGCCCTATTGTCATATCAAGGTAAAGGTTAAGGGACGGACAGCGGACAACTCCCCATCCCATAAGCTTTGCTGGCCTATCGTCTTAACGAGGCAAAATACAGCATTTTGAACTAAATCAAAGGCCGTAACTCCTGTGTTACTGATCCGATTTGGCAGAGTTAAAAACCTCCTCCCTGAAACAACACATAGAGCTCATATTTTGCATGTTAAATGCGCTTAATATGACCTTCTACCAAGTTTGTTCAAAGGGTGACCTTGTGGTCAAATCTGGCCTCACCCCTGGGGTCACAGTTTGACATAGGGTTATAGAAGAAAATCATTTAAAAAAAATCTTCTCTGAAATTACAAGAGCTAGAGGTCTAATACTGTGTGTGTAGCACAAGCTTATGGTCCTCTACCAAGTTGATTCAAATGTTGACCCTGGGGTCAAAATTGGGTCCCAGGGGTCAATGTTTTACTTAGCGTTATGCATGAACATCTTTAAAAATCTTCTTCTTTGAAACTACAAAAGTTAGAGGTCTAATATTTTGATGTAGCATGAGCTTATGGTTCCCTACAAAGTTTGTTTAAATGGTGACCCTTGGGTCAATTTGGCCCCACCCCAGGGGTCACATGTTTTACGTAGATATATGGGGAAAATCCTCATGGCTTAGAACTTATATTTTGCATGTTGTATAAGCCTATGGTCCTCTACCAGGTCTACCCCACCTCGGGGGTCACATATTTTACATAGGGAAAGACTAATAGGAAAAATACTTAAAAACCTCTTATCCGAAACAACATTGCATAGAGCTTTCATATGTTGCAATGTAATATGCGCTTATGATCCTCTACCAAGTTTGTTCAGATGGTGACCCTGGGGTCAAATCTGGCCCCATCCCTGGGGTCACACTTTTAAAAAGGGTTATTTAGGAAAATCATTTAAAATTCTTCTTCTCTGAAACTACAAGAGCCAGAGGTCTGATCTTTACCAAACTTGGCCAGACTGATTATCAATGAAAGCTCAAACAAGTTTAAAAACCAGCCAAATCCAACTAATAACATCGGAGTTATGGCACTTGAGTCAAAAAAAGAAAGTGTTCGCCTCTATTTTTGGCAATATTTAAAAAGTAGTAATGACAAATTTAGCCAAATAAATTTTAAAATCTACACATTTATGCATTAATAAAGTAATGAAACCTTAATGAAAAGTTCCTGCACTAACTGAGTTATTTTGCATGCAGCTGAATGGCAAAACACTCATCTTGTTAGTTGCTGTTCTGCTGGAATTTCTTGTGAATGTCAAACTTTTTAACTTCTTCTCCAGGGACGTACCTGGAGCATTTTGAAATGTACGCCAGATATGAGAAGCGTAGCAGCGAACCGAGCAGCGACGCTGCGAGTGGGGGGTAGGTGTGGGAGGGGTGTCCCCCTCCCGCTGGTGGGGTTTTTGGGGGCATCCCCGAAGAAAATTTTGAAAATTAGGAGGCAAATGATGCGTTCTCAAGCTATATTTCAGTGTTAATATGGCATTTTGTTTGACACTAGCCCATAACCCCCTCAGTATTAATTTTTTATTGCATATTTGGAACTTTTGAAACTTATTTTTTCACTTTTGCTGACGAATTGTACGCATTGGCGTACGTGCGTATGCCTGGATACGCGCCTGTTCTCAATGATTGAACACATTAATATGAGGTTAAAGTTTACAGTCATGTTATATTGGTAATCAGGTTGATTAGGCACACTTTCTTCTTTGACTCAGTATAGTTAAATATGGTGTGTTGTTAAGACTATAGGACCTTCACATTTTCATCTAAACTCTAACAAACTTTACTAGACTTTTAATATCAATGAAAGCTTGGACAAATTCGATAACTAGCCAGATCAGTCCAGTAACAACGGAGTTATGGACCTTGATATAGTTAGAGTTTGCATTGGTATCAGCTATCTATCAAAGTTTGGTAAAGATCAAATGAAAAACAAAGGCCCTATATCATCTAACCGAGGCAAAATATAGCATATTTAACTGTATCAAGGGCCACAACTCTGGTGTTTCTGGACCTATCTGGCTAGTTATCGAATTTGTCCAAGCTTTCATTTTTTGTTTATTCATCTCATCAAGACAATGCACAGAATCCAACAGCCATATCAGTATCTTCAAGGTCCATTTGAAGGTCGATCACTTCGTATATATGCCTATAGTAATGCCAATTTCGCGTCCACTCCATAATTCTTGCATGCATAGAGGGATTTCAAAATAACTTGGCACATTTACTCATCTCATCAAGGCGAAAAGCAGAACTCAACACTCATGTCAGTATCTTCAAGGTCAAGGTCACTCTGAAAACCATTCACTTATATGCCTAATAGTTAGGCCCAATTTATGACCACTTCATAACTGTAGCATGCATGGAGGGATGTCCGCTTCACAACATGCATGGGGCGATTTTAAAATAATTTGGCACATTTCCTCATTCCATTGAACTGATGTGTAGAACACAACAACCATGTTGGTACCTTCAAGGTCAAAGTAACTCTAAAGGTCAGTCATCTTTTATATGCATATAATGAGACAAATTTTGTGTCTGTGTCACAACTCTTACATGCACTTAGGCTTTAAAAAAAAAATGGCATAGATAAAATAGGCATAAATATTGTACCATGCGTATGTACATATGTCTTTCCATCCCAATTTGTGTCCGCTCCATAACTCGTGCACCGCTCCATAACTCGTGCACGCATGAAGAGATTTCAGAATAATATGGCACATTTGCTCATCTTATCTTCAAGGTCAAAATTAACTGGAACTATCACTGAAGGTGATGAGTACCCACCTTTTTGCTATAGCCGATGAGGATGGGCAAAATCAAGAATAATAAATGTCTAAAAGATATGTTAATTTTTTAATGTGAAAAAACTAAGTAAAACAAAGGTCCATAATTCTGTAAAAAAAAACACATATCATATCATCACGTGTGAACTGTATGTCAAGTGTAATAATCCATGAAAAGTTTTAAAGTGAAAGCCACATGAAGTTCATTATAGAGTGACAAATTCTAAGTCAAACAAAGGGCCATTGAGAAACTAGAAAATGTGTCCATGGGACATGAATGCCCCGCTAAAGGGTCATCGGTTGCTTACAAAATGGAATGAATGAATGAATGGTGTTTACGGCACGTCGACACATAAATAGGTCATATTGTGCGCAAAAAACAAAATGGAGTAACAAAATGTTAAGTGTAATATTAAAAGGCAAGCTGTATTCTGCTTATGTAGATGCATGTGCATGTTTTTATATGTGCTTTAAAAAGCTTAATTACTGTAAAAAAAAACTGTTCACTGTGTGCAGGGTAACGGGTATCAAACGTTCCTTCACTGTCATATAACTTGAATCATGTGTTTTCTCACTGTTAATTTTGCTTGGAATCAAGCAGTTTCTTTTTTTTTCCTTTTTGAGTTCCTGTGAGGAAACCCGTTTGTTTCTCTGTCATAGGTGTGTGAGGGTCGTGGAACCATCCCCCAGTCACACCTTACAGCTTACACGCAAACTTTGATGTACGTTTATTCAACATTTTGCGGGCCATCATTTGGGTTCCATGGGAGGCCAGAAGTTATAGAAGACAAAATATTTTCTAGTCCAGTGACAGAGTGCTTTAACAAGTAAACACTGAAGTGAAATATTAATAATTACATACTTGAAAATTTAAAAATCCCAGCAAATTAAATGTAAATGAATAAAAATAAAACACAAAAAATAGATCAAGGTCACTGATACTGAGCTGCTTTTGTGCAAGAACATATTGTGATGTCATATAGATGTAATGGTGTATGAAGTTTGAAAGCTGTGTGGCTTTAGGTAAATTAGGCAATCAACGATGGGTGATGTAGAGGGACATAAAGTCATCCATTGTTATGAGTATACAGTGGCACCTGCCGAGTCATCCGTTGTTATGAGTATACAGTGGCACCTGCCGAGTCATCCGTTGTTATGAGTATACAGTGGCACCTGCCGAGTCATCCGTTGTTATGAGTATACAGTGGCACCTGCCGAGTCATCCGTTGTTATGAGTATACAGTGGCACCTGCCGAGTCATCCGTTGTTATGAGTATACAGTGGCACCTGCCGAGTCATCCGTTGTTATGAGTATACAGTGGCACCTGCCGAGTCATCCGTTGTTATGAGTATACAGTGGCACCTGCCGAGTCATCCGTTGTTATGAGTATACAGTGGCACCTGCCGAGTCATCCGTTGTTACGAGTATACAGTGGCACCTGCCGAGTCATCCGTTGTTATGAGTATACAGTGGCACCTGCCGAATCCGACTAATGCGGGTCCAACATATTTGGACGATGTAGACAGTCGGATTAGAATTTCAATAAAAATTTTCATTTATATCGTAATATTTTTTGACAGGATTTGCCATTTTCACAGAATAAGTCAAAGTGATGAATTTGTTTATAACAAGTACATGTATCTACGTGTATGTACGTGTATGTGCATTGTATTGCTCAAAATTCACTCACCCCATTATTTGTCAAACACATTAACAATACAGTGTAATAGCCTGGGGAAAACCTGGGGATGAACACACGGTCATTGATTATCACACCTGGGGATGAACACACGGTCATTGATTATCACACCTGGGGATGAACACACGGTCATTGATTATCACACCTTTCGTGACTAAAGTGACCATTCCATTAATTATAATTTGGCAAGTCAACAAAAAAATCAATTTAGCAGATTGGATTGGGTATATGTTTTTGTAAAAAAAATGTTGTTTTGGGATTGTTTTGATTGGTCGGTTTTCGTAATAGACAGTATTCGGATTATACAAGTTTTGTTTAATAGAAATATATAAGGAAGAAAATGGGACCAAAGGGAAAGATCGGTATAGACAGGAATTCAGATAGGACAGTGCCCGGTTACGACAGGTAACACTGTATGAAGTTTGGGAACAATCCATTCAAAAGTGTTTGAGATATGCAAGTATTAAAAATGTGTTACGGGATGTGACGCGACAAAAATGTGTTATGTGACGGGACGCAATGGAACATTGGAAACAATGTGATACCTATATAGCTCCACTTCACTTTGTGAAAGCGGGGGTATAAAAACAATCCATGAAAAGTTTTAAAGTGAAAGCCACATGAAGTTTATTACAGAGCAAAAAATTCTAAGTCAAATAAAGGGCCATAATTCTGTAATAAATTAGGCAATCAATGATGGGTGATGAAGAGGGACAGTGGTTATGAGTATATGAAGTTTGGGTACAACCCATCCAGAAGTATTTGAGATATGCAAGTATTAAAATGTTTTACGGGATGGGACCCGACGGAACAAAAAATGTGTTATGTGACGGAAAGTTAAAATGTGAAAAACATTCTAAATGAAAAAAAAAAAATCCATAATTCTGTGAAGAAATTGCTGAACTGTATTTACAGCAAGTGTAATAACAATCTATGAAAAGTGTTAAAGTGTTGAAGTTTGGGTAAAACCCATTCAGAAGTGTTTGAGATATTCAAGTATTAAAAATGTGTTAAGGGACGCGACGGGACAAAAAATGTGTTGCGGGATGCGACGGGACGTTACGGACAACGTGATTCCTATATAGCCCCACTTCACTTTGTGAAAGCGGGGGTATAAAAACAGTTGCCTGCTTTTAATGTGTGAAGACATGTATGAATAGCGTTAAGACAACTGTTTTCAGTTTGTAAGCCTTGACATATTGTTTCAATCATTTTATGACAGTATCAGTGTTGGTGTGACATTCAAATTCCAATCAAAAACATTTAATTCACCCTGCTGTCTATTTATTTCATCACATTTTGCATCCCTATACAAAGCTGCTCATAACATGCTGAAAGTAAGACTCATTTTGTCTCTGCTATATAAATCTTACATACATCAAGGCATTTGGACATCATTACAATGTGGTACCCAACACCCATGTCTGAATCTTCAAAGTCAATGCCATACATAGGGGAAAAGATATGACTGTCTCCCATACAAAGGGGAAAGATATGACTGTCTCTCAGACTGCAAAATCTTTTTGATTTTTTCTGAGCTTTCACTGATATCCACAATCTGGCCAAGTTTGGTAAATATCAGATGAAAAATAAAGGCACTATGATCTTAAGGAGGCAAAATACAGCATATTTATCTAAATCAAGGGCATAATCCTGGTGTTACTGGTCCGTTTTAGCTTCTTTTTTTAACTTCTCGCAGCTTTAATTGATATTAACAATCTGGTAATGATAAGATGAAAAATGAAAGCCCTATCATCTTAATGAGGCAAAAGTGAAAGGACAGACGACTGACATACGAACGGACGGATAACGGAGAACTCATCATATCCCATTAGCTGCAGGTCTTCGGCCAGTTGAGCTAAAATACTATATAGGTAAGCATCCAGTACAGTTTTGAAACAATCGGCTGAAAACTGTGGGAGGAGATAGATATATGTTAACGTAAAATTTGACGCATCCTGTAAAGTTTTGAAACAATCGGTTGAAAACTGTGGAAGGAGATAGACACACAAACTTTTCAGGACCGGTCGACGGACGCCGGGATGGGGGATGGTCAGGCGAGATGGACATGTCTAACGCTATATGCTCTCTCACGATTCGGTGGTGGGGGCATACAAACAATAAACTGAGAATGTTGTTGTCAAAATTAACTGGATTTGGAAAGAATGTGGGTTGGACAGTCGAAGTTTGATATCCTACGAAAACGCTAAAGTTTCATTCCTTGCACTGGTCAATGCTACAAGTTGCAGAAACAGCAATACAAAAGACAGAAAAATCGTTGGAAACATTGGCTCCAAATCATTTTTATTTTACTGAAAGCATCGTCTTGTGAAGCTCTTTCTTATTTGCACACTTGGTTAACCTAGGGTTATAAAAGACAACGCTTCCTAAGTCAAATACTTTCAATATTTTATTACATCATACGGGCATGGCACTAAGTTTAGGTTGCACAACTTATTGCCCTCTGCTCATAATAAAATGTCTATTGCCAATCGTTTAGTATGACGAGTGACTCAGGATCATCTGAGGCTTTTGTTTGTGTTTTTCAGGTCCTTCTTTTCTATTTCTATTTGTCTGAATAAATATTTCTTGAATTTGTTTGATTCGGGCACGGATTTTAAACATTTGTTAACGAATATAAAATATTTCGCACCTAAAATAATGAAATTCTTCATATCTATAGCATGTTCTTGTCTTTGAATTCCAAAACAGATGGTTCTTAGATTGAAATCGATGTTTATGTTGAACGTACTTATGAATATGTGCTGCTCATTCCAAAATTGTTGAATATGCACACATTCCCAGAAATGGAAGCATTTCATATTGCACCATTCACAGAGACTTGAGTGAACGATTTTGTATCGGAATAGCGATTTATTTGTGGGTATTATTCTCATTAAATATTTATATTGGAAGTTCCTTAGTTTTATATTTATTGTCGATTTTATTGGTGTGATATAGACGGCTTTACATTCAATATCTGTAAACATGTTTTCCAATTTTTGTTGCGAGTTTATTTCCATGTCAGTTTCTGTATCATTTTGTATCTGGACATTGTATAAGAATTTATTTGATTGTTTAGCTTTAAAGGGTCCTCCAAATTGAAAAATAAAATGATTTTAAATGAAACCTTATCATAATAGAATGTCAATGTCATCGTCCGTTTTCTCAAAAACCGTTGATAAATGCAAGTTTTACAGGTATGAATTAAGTTTACCTGTACACAAAAAAAACTGGTGCGCGATCAATCTTCGGAAAATGACGTCATAAGGCGTTGACCAATCACATCTTCCGTACAAACTACCTAATTTACATAATCAATTATGGCGCGTATCTATGTGTAAACAAACCGTTACTCTTGTTGGATGTTCATTTTTCTCATATAGCCTAAGTGTTTTAAACCCTGGAATATTATTGATGTGTTCGTGTCTTCATCATGGTGAAAAGGTGCTCATTAAGCTTTTGTAGAAAAAAGTAAACAGGAAGGCAGTGTAAGTCTACACACATTTCCATGTGGCCGTCATCGAACTAAATGGATTGAACTTGTTGTTTTGCAAAACGGTGTGAAATGGAATTTTTCAGAGCACTCTCACGTATGTTCGGACCATTTTACTGAGAAAGATTTTGATGACTCTTATGTAACGAAAAAGAGATTACCCGTATTTACTCTATCAGTTCGGACGGGATAAAATAAAATAAAAATTTGATGTCCGGAAATATAACTTTCCAAAATTAATTCATATTTGCCAATGTCCGAATATTTTGAGAGGGAACGGTAAATTAACATTCTACGGTAAGTATTTTTAATTGTGATGTTCGGGGCAATCTCACCTTCGTTGTTTACGGTAATTACGAAAATCCATCCATTAATTATCACTTATTGGTAATTATTCGGCTATTCTATAAACTGTCTAAAACTTGGGCAAACTGTAAAACCTGTGAAATCAGTACACCGAGACACACTTTACACGAGGGTAGAGTGGGTTATTCCTTTGAATTTTGCGGTGAGTGAGCGGTACACTGTTTGATCTGTGGAACTGTCACGTTTTAGTCTATGCTGGCTAGTGCGGACTGTGTAATAGTATACTGGGCTATATACGATTCAATCCACAACATTGAACTAATAAAAAATGTGTAAACAATGAACTAATGAACAATTATGACATTTAGTTTATTATATTAAATTATTATATTTTGTTTGAAATGTAGCAATGAACTTTATTGAATAATGAGACAATGCAATTTTTAAACATGTTGATTATTTTATTACAAAATGAAAACATACAAGGTATTGCAGAAAATAAATTAAAATTATAAAATAGTCGTGTTCTTTGTCCATTTAATTGCACCATCATGTTATTCCTCAAATCGAAGCTAAAAAACAAAGCATGCCATGCTTATAGTATGAAATAAAAAATATTTGATGTGTCTGTACAAACAGACACCAAATCGCACAGCATTTTACCTGTGGGAGCGAGTCCGTATACTTTTGCTGGTAATGCCAGATAATGGAATGGCCCACTAGCTACTACAGCGACAACACAAAACAACCCGTAACACCTACATTGGAATGGTTTTACCTGACCGATTACACAGAATTTATATGGATGTTTATAGCATGGGTCATTAATAATGTAATCGTTTCAAAATGGCTCGTTAAAGGTGAAATATAGCGTGTCTTTTGAGCATATATTCTGAAATATATGTATATAATATACAATCTGTTCAAATATTACACTTATTGTTTGTCCCGTTTTGTCACAGTAGCCAATTATACATCATAGCGCACACGCTCCGAGTTTCGCCCTTTTTGAAGACAGGTAAGTGTCACGAGACACGTGACGTCATTGGTACTAAGCGATTAGCGGCTCCGCATTAAGTCTGCATTGTCTATGTAGGATTACGTTTTATGGTACGTGTTAAAAATGCCATGTACTGTTGCTGTGTGCAAACGTGTACATACAAAAGGACAATATAATAATATCAGTTTCTTTCGTGTTCTAAATCAGGTTAATGATTAAGATTTAAAGTGTGGGTGGACTGTTGCCGACGAAATCGCCCGTTTCTCAAAAAAGTGGGAACCTTCGAAAGACGCGCGAGTCCATCCTTTGGTTTCTTTTTCGTTGAATTTGGAGAACAAACGGCCATGCCGATTAAAAAAACAGCGGTATCAACAATATTACAAAAAATGAGAAGTGACTTACCCCGCCGTCTCTGAGCAAGTTTTATTCGCAGATTCAACCTGCGTTGAGGAGTAAATTAATAAATGAGGTAACTTAAAAGTTTTTGTTCCATTATCTTAGCACTTTATCAGGTATACGTATGCTAAATTGTAGAAAGGTATATAGATCTTTATATATACCGTGATTGTTTAGCTGTTGAATTGGAAGCATGCGTCCTTACGTGAATCAGTCAAGAGTTAATATGATGTAGCCGTCTTTTTTCAAAAGATTGCTAAAAAAGGTTCAGCATATAAATTTAAATGAATCCGGTGAAAGAAACACTGTCTTTGTTTCAATATATATTTTGTAGGTTTATTTATTTTTTAACTATATACCCTCTTCTGCCAATAGTGTTATAGATCTATTTTTAAATATCGCCGTCCGTCTACATCGGTCTCTGGATTTAAAAAAAATAAGACAAAATACAAGGCAGAAAATTGATAATGTTATTAGCTATAATATTAGTTCAGTAATGTTTTATGGCAAAACAATAACGGCTCTTAGCTCATGCAATAAGTGAAATAAGTGTCTTGCAATATATACTTTTTATATTATGGTAAATTTGATCTGTTCGGTCTGTTGTTTCGATCTCTACATCTACATAATACATAATATCGCACTCATAGTACATTTGGCTATACTATTTAGATCATAGTATGTTTATCTCTGTGTGCACGATAAACTACTTTTCCCACGCATCATATATCCGTTTTATATATCCGTCTTGTGCAGTAAGCAGCTCCCCGCGGTGGGATTGCACCGCTCACGGAATTGCAATAAACAGGAAATGTGTCATAAAACTATGTTTCCCTAAATGGTGCGTGCTTTTGTCATATACCGACGTATGTACCCTAATTAGACTGTACTTCAATAGGGCACCGCAATAGTTGATTAGTCGGTGTGTGGTATATTGTCAGTTGGGGGCACGTGGAGAGCGTGTCATACTGCAAATCCAAATCTAATACGTGCCACTCCTCAAGTGTTTTGGTCACCAGGTGGCGGGGACTTATGGCATATATATACTCCCTGGTACTATAGAAATTAGATGCTGTGTCATTTATTATGTTGTTGTTCTTTTGTTTTTGTTTTATCATTTATGTGAAAAATAAACATATACTAAATATATTTTTTCAATGTCTACTTTTCGGCAAACGTAAAGTCCTTATTATCTGACCCTCGTATTAATGTACAAGTATTAAACCATGTCCATGCATTCGGAATATACTGCATTTCGCGCTTAGTGTACACTACTCAACTTTTATAATCGGTCGCCCAGGTTTTTTGAAAATAACACCGTTGTCATGAATACTATAAAGTGGAAATCACCGAAGCAAATATACCAATATTTTATTAAGTTAATCAACAATGTAATCTGGAAAAAAAAATGATTTCAGATTACATTGTTAATAAACTTAATAAAATATTGGTATGCATTTCGGTTATTTCCAGCTTTTAGTATTTGTGTTATTTTCAAAAAACCTGGGTTACCGATTATAAAAGTTGAGTAGTGTATATGTACCAAGATATGCTGTGTTGCCGGTGACTTACTGTCAGAATTTCGATAAACACAGTTTAATTCCGACATTTACATACACACTATACTGTTTTTGCGTGCCTTCCCTATGTACTAATGGCTTGTTTTGTTCCCAATGACGTCACTTCCGCTTATACGAGGAAGAGTTTTCCCCCTTTGATTTTTTTCGATTTTTTAGCAATGAATGTTCGCCTTTTCGATTTTTATGTTTAAAAACATATTTTCACTAAGCATACATCAATAACATAGTAAACATCGTATTTATAATGATATTTAATAATTAAAAACATATCAACAGCGGATTTGTTGATTTAGGACAATGCTCATCTTTAATAACAGTAAAAAATCACGATCAAAAACTTTTTTATTTAATTGCATCAAACAAGTTACAATTAAATTCATTGAAGTATATTCTGCTGCCTCTGTTGGTAATTATCGAGATGCAATCAGCAATTAGAAGTCGTTGATCGTAATCTTAACCTGTCATTTTCGGCGAATAGTTCAACTTTTTCCCGATGTCCGAATTTATAAAACCATCAAAACTTTTGAAATAAGATTGATTTCTTAATATGTCCGAACACTAGTTTTATTATTTCCTTCAATTAATTAGGTGTCCGGAATTAATGAGTGTCCGGACTCATTAAGTAAATACGGTAGGTATCGAATGCTGAAACCGAACGCAATTCCCCGATTCTCCAATTTGCAGACCCACATACGGAGACACAGTCACAGGATGAAGACATTGAAGAATCCAATACCATGAGTTTATTTGTATTATTCGTTTATTGTTTTCATTTATACTTTATACGCTCAAAATCAAAGTGGATGGGGTAAACAAAATGTGTTCAACATTTTCCACTTCGCTCGCATTGTTTACTTTGTTTGTGTCCGACATTTTGGTTTCTAATGAACCATGGGTAATTCGTGACGTCAACAGGGGTTTTCCATTCGGCTGTTTCCGTGAAACCTCAGTTACCTTACCGTGACAGGTGTGTATTAGGGGCAAATGTGCCGTATGGATTCGTGATTTACCGATGAACGAATAGGTCTACGATGTTGACCGAAGTATTTTTAGAAACTGCTAATCATTATCTTTGTAATACAAAGGGAAGTTATTTCAATTTGGAGGACCCTTTAAGAAATTTATGCAGGTCATCCCGTTCACAACATGCCGCCTGCGGACCATGGATATAAACATGACACCTGCGGACCATGGATATGAACACGACACCTGCGGACCATGTTAATGACTTGTATGTGGAGGTTTTTGCTCTGTGAATTAAAGTTGTTGCAGAGGAGGTCATCATCAATGAAATATAAGGAAGAAACAAAAACAAGAGGCCCAAGAGGGCCTGTGGACGCTCTACTGGCTAAAATGGCTCTTATAACATCAATGAAGCGAGAGACTGCCATTTACGTTTTTTTGAAAGTTTTGGGCAAAATAAAGCTTATTAACTAAATCAAGGGCCATAACTAAAGAATCTGGTAAAGTTTGGTAAAGATCAGATGAAAAATGAAGGCCCTACCGTATTAAAGAGGCAAAATATAGCATTTTAAACTAAATCAAGAGCCATAACTCCTCTGTTACTGGTCCGACTGGTCCAACATAGAGCTAAAAAAAAAATTCAAAGAAAATAAAAATAAAAAAAAAAAAAAAAAAAAATTCAATCAAATAAACAAAGAAAACAATTTAAAAAAAAAAATTATAATATAAAAAAAATAATCATAAAATCTGGTAAAGTTTGGCAAAGATCAGATGCAAAATGAAGGCCGTATCGTAAGACGAGGCAAATTATAGCATTTTATAACAAAATCAAGGGCCATAACTCCGCTGTTACTGGTCCGAACTGTCTGGTTTTCGAACTTGACCGAGCTTTTATTGATATTAACAATCTGAAAAAGTTTGGTAAAGATCGGATAAAAAATAAAGTCTTAACGAGGCAAAGTATAGCATTTTTAACTAAATCAAGGGCAATAACTCCGCTGTTAATGGTCCGATTTAGCTGGTTTACGAACTTTTCCGAGCTTTCATTGATATTAACAATCTGTGCAAGTTTGGTAAAGATCAAATAATAAATGAAGGTGCTAGAATGTTCACAAGGCTTAATATGGCATTTTTCAGCAAAACAAGGGTCATAACTCTGTTGAAATGATTTCGATCTTGCCGGTTTTCGAACTTGTTCAAGCTTTCATTGATATAAAGACACTGGCAAAGTTAAGTAAAGATCCGATTAATATTGAAGGCCCTAGAGTGTTTACAAGGCAGAAAATAGCATTTTTCCGAAAAAACAAGGGCCATAACTCCGGTGTTAGTGATCCGATTCAGCTGGTTTTCGAACTTGTTCTAGCTTTCATTGATTTTAACAATCTATGGAAGTTTGGTAAAGATCAAATATGAATGAAGGTGCTAGAGTGTTCACAAGGCAGAAAATGCCATTTTTCAGAAAAAACAAGGGCCATAACTCCGGTGTTACTGACCCAATTCAGCCGATTTTCGAACTTGTCCATGCTATAATTGGTATTAACAATCTGTGCAAGTTTGGTAACGATCAAATAATAAATGAAGGTGCTAGAGCGTTCACAAGGCAGAAAACAGCAATTTTCAGAAAAATCAAGGCACATAACTCCGGTGTTACTGATCTGATTTGGCTGGTTTTCAAACTTGTTCGAGCCTTCATTGATATTAACAATCTGTGCAAGTTTGGTAAAGATCAATTAATAAATGAAGGTGCTAGAGTGTTCACAAGGCTTAATATTGCATTTTTCAGCAAAACAACGGCCATAACTCCGGTGAAATTATTCCGATCTGGCTGGTTTTCGAACTTGCCCGAGCTTTCATTGATATTAACAACCTGTTAAAGTTTGGTAAAGATCGGATGAAAAATGAAGGCCCTATGGTGGTAACAAGACAAAAGTTAACGACGGACGGACGACGGACGGACGACGGACAACTCGTCATCCCATAAGCTCTGCTGGCCCTTGGCCAGTAGAGCTAAAAATTGGGAAGCTTGCATGGGAATTATTTGGTAGAAATTGTCTCTAATTTATGACAGGTTTTAGACTTTATTAGTCAAAATTCCTATGTACCCACCTAAGAATATGTCGATAATATTCTCATTGTTTTGTGTATTTCATGCCGGATGGGAGATACGGTTGAACTGCAGAAGAATGAGTTTAAATTGTCTGCTCTCAGGGCCTCCTCTGGCCATTTTTTTTCCCTTTCGCAACCGATTTCACCAATGAAAAAAGCCAAATTGGAGACATTGGAGCCAAAATTGGCTCAAAGATAGCATACAATATTTTCGAAATTCTTTTTATGTATTTTTAAATGAAGTATGGCCCAGGAATAAAGCAGTTAGTAATAATTATAATCATAAAATCATATTTAAAAAAATATTTTATTCAATTCTTTACATAAAAATAAAACTTATTAATCTGGAAATGTTTCAGTTTCGAAATAAATATGTACATGTATACAAGTACAAAATCTTATCTAGAATTATACAGATCACTGGTTTATTTTATGCTGTCAGTTTAAAGCCTAATGTATACTTGACACCAAATGTGTGTATTTCACACCTCATCATGGACAAGTGTTGCCTTCTGGACTTGGAAATAAGAGGTGCTAATTTTGGGAAAATTAAGGGGTATGACGAGATTGGAAAGTAATACACAACATTCATGACTGACATTGGATATTTCTTTCGCCAAAGTTATTTTTTTATCGCCACTTTTATTATTTTGTCCCATTTGGCTCCATTTGCGAATCCCAGAGGAGGCCCTGGCTCTGATTGCATGCTTTCAAAAAAACAAAAACACATTTGAAAGCTTTTTTCAAGTAGATTTATTTTCTTAGAAAACAATTATAACACTTATACAACTGGGTTCTGAGGATCTTGTTAAGTATTTTAAATTAGTGCAGTTTTCAATGTTCTTAATTCTAAAAATGTCAACTACAAATATTTTGACATCATGTTTTACTAGCATTACCACCACAAATGCGTTTGAAAAAGAAATTTGATATATATATATATAAGTGTAATTCAGCGTTAATATTCAAGATATCAAAATATCTTCATATATGTATATTCAAACAATATTCAATTTAGAATAATCCAGGTTTCAGTTTATTATAGACATTTGCAATAAATGGGTTAAATTACGTTTTTTTATGTTATTTCCTACCAATTTAAGTAGTGAGTATCTGTAAACGGACAGATTCATGTTAGGGTAACTCGCCCCTGAGTCGGACAGGTTATTGGTTCTCTGCACCTCTGTCTATTTGGTAGACGGACATTAGCCCCTAGGACATTAGCCCCTAAGCTCAAATTTGTATAGGCGGACAAAAGCCCCTTCATGATAGTGCTCATGCGGACAATAGCCCCTTAATCATTTTGCATATGCGGACAAAAGCCCCTTCGCACTAGGACATTATCCCCTTCACTCTAGGACAAAAGCCCCTTCACTCTAGGACAATAGCCCCTTCATGGTTTTGTTAGGACATTGTCCCCTTCCCTAGAACTTGTAATATGGAACATCAAAGAAGTTTGGATTGACAGAAAGCAGAAAACCGGGGCACCACAGGCCAGATAGTCACTGACAAACTGGCCCAGTATCCTAAGGAGGTATGTGTATAGACAGTTTAAAGTTATGCACAATAATATTGTTCTAGCAATATGTGTATAGACAGTTTTTTAATGTATCATTCGATGTCAACTGTTTAGCGGTACCAGCATTTTTGCTGGGATTACGTCATACTTTTCGCACTCACCAGAATTCGCCCTTGAGTCGGACATTTTTTGCAACTTCAGTAGTGGGTCATAAAATTGCTTCGATGTTGCCATAAGCTCAAATAAAGAAATTGTCCTTATTTTTCTTCATGTATGTATATAAATTTCCTTACATAAATTACATATTTTAGATGTCTTCTTGTGTAAAATGTTCGGGTATTGGCTCCCGACTTCAGTGTTCGTCTTCAGGGCAGATATGGGCCATTCTCTGGGAACTTGGATTCTCTCGTTTTTTCTTGTCCCAGTGGATTTATTTATTTGCTTTTGCAAGTTTGAAATAGATTTTCGCCCATGGGATTAGGGTTTATAACAATCTAAATATATATATTGAAAATATTTTGTTATTCCTTAATTTTTAACTAAAATTAGCATTATTATAAAAAAAGAATTACCGTCACGAAAGAGGACAAATTGTGACGGTTACATTTTTAAGTACGTGTTTTACGGCAAGTACATATATCATATATGTTTTTGAAATTGATTTAGTAAGAAAAGTGTATTGTTTTCCTTCTAAAATAAAAGTATTATGTATAAAACGCTCGTGAAGAAAAATGTCCCAATTAAGGGTCATTAAAAGTTGAAATGTGTAACTAAACATATACAAACATCCAAATACATTTTTCAGGTTAATTGTCTTTGTAAAGGTATTAATTATATACTGTATGCAATGTTCTAACAAAATACGCAACTGAAAATGAATTATAAGAATATAAACAAACAAAAAAAATGTCCCACGGAAAAAAGTTCTCTACCGTCACGATGTTTGGTTAAGCCGTATTCGAAACTGCAACCAGTCTTAAAGAAGATTCTGGCATCACTGATGACGTCATGCTGTCAGAACGTCATATCCTTTTTATTTCGAGAAGAATTTCCAATGGCGGCAGCAAATTGGTAGATAATGTTTTCATTCCTAAAACCATACCTTTTTGATTGTCTTTACCGTATGGTGTATAACAGAAATAGAAACACATTTCTTAAAACTCCAACTGTTCCAGTATGTATTTTAAGTATATGTAAACAGAATATTCTTGATCAAATTTGCATTGAAGGTCGAACAACATCAGTATCACGTGTTATCTAAAAAAAGTCTCCACCGCCACAGTCTTCACCGCCACAGAATGTGTGTGACGGTAAAGACGATGCTGTGACGGTGAAGACTAAACCGTTTTCTTAGCTTAGATTGAGACTGGATCGGTTCCATGTTAAATTTATAATTATGATTTTCATGAAGACCCATCTGAGTTAGCCAGAGAAAATGAACTATTGAAAGAGTATATCAGAATAGATGAGATTCATCTCGATATATTGAACTATAAGGAGCCCCACATGTGACTTGCAGAAAAAATAATTTAAACGCAATAATTAAGCGAACGCAATAGTAGAGTGTGCGAACGCTCTAGATACAGCGTGTGAAGAGCGTTCGCGCACTGTAGTAGAGCGTTCGCACGCTGTAGCAGAGTGTGCGACAGAAAGATAGTGACATAATTACAAAGATCATGGTATTAAAGAAACTAACCCGCCAATAACGGAACAAGTACACTTTTCAAAACTATCCAGTTGTTCAGGTCACATATTGATGAGTAAAAAATTATAGATCATTCAAGGGTTCTTAAAATACTCGTGATTACATATGAGTAAAATGAATTATGAGTACTCTTAATTCGACGCTCCTGTTTTGGGGTTGTTTCTGTCTGGTTAACTATTATAACAACTATATTAGTAAATTGTTAATTATTACGCCCCGTTGATTGCTGGGAGATCTATAAAAAGGGTGACCACTGACCAGTGTCCGTTCGTACGTGGTGAAATGTTTTCCTTTAAATCACTTTTTCGGTGGTGGCGGCGAAGGCAACGCGTTAGCCCTTGAGTTCAGTTTAAAGTGTTTTGAAGGTATCCGTCTCAGATACAAGACAAGATATTACAGACGAACGGACTGACAGACGGACGGACTGACTGACAGTGTGACTACTATATGCCCCTTCCCTTCGGGGGGTGGGGGGTGGGGGGACTGACTGACAGTGTGACTACTATATACCCCTTTCCTTCAGGGGGGGGGGGGGGGGGGGGGGGGGCATAACAAGAAAAAAGTATGCCTCCTGTGAGATTTGAACGCATGACCCCTGGGATTTCCAGTGTAAAATACCCAATATTTAAAAGATTTACATAATCTGGAATTCGTAATTCATAATTCGGCATTCAGAATTAGGAATTATGAAGTGAAATAAAAGTTAGTCAAATTGAGTGTTCTTGCATTTGAACACAACGTCACTATCAGTTTACGGCTACTAGAGCGTGCGAACGCCAAAAGAAAAGAAAGAGGCGATTTCTTTTCACAATGAAATGTTAATTATTTGTGGACAGGGACTTTAAACTAGATATGAAATGTTACCATGTTTTTAAAGTTAATAATGTTCATATTTACCTTGTTATGCGAACATGATTAATATTGTTCACATCTTGATAACAGTTGGATTATGTCTGTAAGCAATGGTGTCATTAATCTATCTTTTGTTACATGTCATAGTTTCCCTACGAATATGCGAACGAAATGCACTATTGTATTTTAACGGTAGTCATTCCATGGAAGTATATCTGCAGTAGATGTTTTTTCTTCAAGAAATACAGACTTATTAAATTTCTAAAGTTTGATTTGAACTTGGTAAAATGGTGAATACTTTTCTGTTGTTGTTCATTCTGTTTAATTGTTTGTACTTCTATTCAAAATAGAAATAAAGATGCTCTGCAGCTTAAACTTTGTCTATTTTCTTCCTAAAAAGTTCATATATACAATATATTTCACACATTTTGTCTTTACCGTCACATGAAGGTCTTTGCCGTTACGAATTGTCTCTTCCGCAACAATGCACTGATTTGGTATTTTTTCACAAAATGAATAAAAATATCTGTGAAATAGTTTATCCACACAAAAGGAGCACATTATATCTTTATTCGAATGCAAACATAACTTTCATAGATGAAAAAATTAATATAAGCTAGGACAAACAATATAACAAAAAAGCGCCAATAAAATGTAGCTACGCATTTTGTAAAAGTAAAAATTAAACATTCATTAAAATTAGGGAAATAAAACGTGATATGGAATAAGAATTGTTTCCTATTCACCCTATGATCAACGTTTTCATATTAAAATCAAGAAAACATCAGTTTTTGATGAAGATAAATACTGTGATGGTACAGACAAAAGCTAATGGTCATGAAAGGTCAAGGTCATTTTTGCAAAGGTCAAGCACATTACTGTGTGCAAATAGTGAAATATCATGAAATCAAATATTAACTAATGAAATTTCAAAACATTGAATTAGTACAATAAAGTTAATTAAAAGTTAAATAATGCATATTTCAATTTTGGTTGTCAGAGAATGGCCCATATATTTAGACATGCCCCAAAGTCGAACATGTAATTGTCCTCGAGTCGGACTATAAAGGTAACTGGAGAAATCAATAGATTGGGGGGTAATTCTTGTTGTTTTGAATGAAAGAAATCATTGGATTGCCTCCCTTTCATAGTAAGTTATTGACTGTTTCTAGTCGAGAAAGATATTCAACCATCAATAACTGTCCGAGTCAGGGGCAAGTCCGACTTAAGTGTTATGTGTTTTATGAGCACATTTCATGTTTTCATATAAAAGGAAAGTAACTCTCTACAGATGTAACAATTTAAACAAATTTTTTTTTTTTTACAAACTGTTGATCAAAACTAAATACTTTTTACATAACTATTATAAAATATAATGGGTTAACATACAAATGTGAGAAATTATGAATTTTGACAAGTGTACTACCAAAGTTACTCGCTGGCAAAGCAAGTACAGGGCGATGCGCATCACCCAGTGAATCTATTCTGTGCACTTTTACCCCATCTGGAATCGAGCTTCGAAAACCATGTAAACTTTGCACATATCACCATTTCAATTTACTCTTTGCATATAATGTTAGGGTTTGACCTTAATAAAAATATTCAGCACTTGGACATAGTTCAAATGTGCTAATTTGTATACAGTGATTGATCATGTGGAGTTGATGTTTCCTTTTAAGCATTATTGGACTGCCTGAGGTATATTATTTATGATACGCATTAATATCAGCTCACAGCCATTTGAAAGAGAAAACGTCACCGACACTTGCATTACAGGGACAGTGGATTGTACTTGGAAAATTTGAATGATGGATACTGGGTTCATAACGACATTGTTTGCCCAGAATTGCGATCATTTTAGACATTCGAAACCCAATCGTTCGCAATGTGTGTACATGCTATCTGTTCTGGGTTGTCAACTATGTACAGTATACGTGCTATCATTTCGAACATTTCCTCTTCACGTCTTTAAACAATGCAATAGACACACATGCAGTGACAGGTATATCTAAAAGGGCTTGCACTAACAGACCTCAGATGTTTTTCATTCAAAGAAGTTAAATGTGCAGTAAGTGTATCAACTTTTTGAATGTCGAGTGTTTGTGTGAAACTAGTATCAGATTTCAAAATGACTTTTTCTTTTTGGTCAGGTTTTCATGTCTTTGCCATACTCTTTTGAAAAATAATTTGTATTTACATATAATTGAGAGCAGGCTTCCTTCTTTGCGCTAATTCACTTTTACAATATGTTGGACTTCATTTAAAAAAAAAGAGGCTATATTCATGGAAGCGAGAGCCAGCATGTGTAACTGGTACCAGAATTGCAAAGCCATGACTTACGTTCCTGCCCTTGAATATCAAAACATTTGTGTTCAGAGTCAATGTTGTTTATGTACCCAATATTGATGATTTATCTCAAGAGTTGGATTCTCCAGTAAGAAGGACCACAATAAAAATCAAATGCACAAAGAATGTCAGTATGATGAATATCACCAGAAATAGTCTGTCTAAATTGTTTGCCATATGCTGCCATGAAAGGTCAAAGGTCAACCTTCGTACTTTAGTTGATGTTTTGTCAGATCTCTGTGATTTCGCTGATGTTTCCGAGTTTGGGCGCACTTTGTTCCTTCCCCGAAGTATCAGTAAAGGGTCCATTGGGGGTAATTGTCTTTGTGAGTGGGTAACTGCTTGCAGAGAAGGCAAGCCATTGGGTACACTTGACTTTGGAGCAGTTGCCACAGCAGGTTTTGAGTCCCTCATTTGTGTCACATCACTGATTGACTCTTCTATGTCTATGTCATCATTGTCTTTATTGTCTTTACAACAGATCGTTACTAGGAACTGAGCCACACTGTACACACACGATGACATTGTTCGTTTAGTGTCGCAGTGATGTACACTCAACACAATGAAGGCACACAGGATCTCAAGCATGGCAATGATCATCACTACCGACACATACACACCTGAAACATACACAAACTACATGGTTAATGTCCAGCTAGACAATGATCATCACTACCGACACATACACACCTGAAACATATACAAACTACATGGTTAATGTCCAGCTAGGTGATGATCATAACTGCAGACACATACACACCTGAAACATATACAAACTACATGGTTAGTGTCCAGCTAGGCAATGATCATCACTGCAGACACATACACACCTGAAACATATTCAAACTACATGGTTAGTGTCCAGCTAGGCAATGCTCATCACTGCAGACACATACACACCTGAAACATATACAAACTACATGGTTAGTCTCAAGCATGGCTATGATCATCACTACCGACACATACACACCTGAAACATATACAAACCACATGGTTAGTGTCAAGCATAGCAATGATCATCACTACCGACACATACACACCTGGAACATATACAAACTACATGGTTATTATCCAGCTATGCAATTATCATCACTACCGACACATACTCACCTGGAACATATACAAACTACACGGTTAATGTCAAGCTAGGGTAGATCCTCACTACCGACACATACACACCTGATACATATACAAACTACATAGTGTCCAGCTAGGGAGGATTATCACTAATGACACATGCACACCTGAAACATATACAAACATCATGGTTAGTGTCAAGCATGGCAATGATCATCACTACCAACACATACACACCTGAAACATATACAGACTACATGGTTTATGTCCAGCTGGGCAATGATCATCACTACCGACACATACACACCTGAAACATATACAAACTACATGGTTTATGTCCAGCTGGGCAATGATCATCACTACCAACACATACACACCTGAAACATATACAAACTACATGGTTTATGTCCAGCTGGGCAATGATCATCACTACTGACACATACACACCTGAAACATACACAAACTACATGGTTAATGTCCAGCTAGGCAATGATCATCACTATCGACACATACCTGAAACATATACAAACTACATGGTGAAGGTCCAGCTAGGCAATGATCATCACTACCGACACATACACACCTGAAACATATACAAACCACATGGTTAGTGTCAAGCATAGCAATGATCATCACTACCGACACATACACACCTGAAACATATACAAACTACATGGTCAATGTCCAGCTAGGCAATAATCATCACTACAGACACATACACACCTGAAACATATACAAACTACATGGTTAGTGTCAAGCTAAGATATGAACATCACTGCCGACACATACACATCTGAAACATATACAAACTACACGGTTAGTGTCAAGCTAAGATATGATCCTCACTTCTGACACATACACATCTGAAACATATACAAACTACATGGTTAGTGTCAAGCTAGACAATGATCATCACTACCGACACACACCTGAAACATATACAAACTACATGGTTAGTGTCAAGCTAAGATATGTTCATCACTACCGACACATACACATCTGAAACATACACAAACTACATGGTTAGCGTCCAGCTAGGCAATGATCATCACTACTAACACATACAGACCCGAAACATACACAAACCAAGTTAGTGTCAAGCTAAGATATGATCATCACTACTGACACATACACACCTGAAACATATACAAACTACATGGTTAGTGTCCAGCTAAGATATGATCATCACTACAGACACATACACACCTGAAACATATACAAACTACATGGTTAATGTCAAGCTAGGCAATGATCATCACTACAGACACATACAAACCTGAAACATATACAAACTACATGGTTAGTGTCCAGCTAGGCAATGATCATCACTACCGACACATACACACCTGAAACATATACAAACTACATGGTTAGTGTCCAGCTAGGCAATGATGTTCACTACTGACACATACACACCTGAAACATATACAAACTGCATGGTTAGTGTTGAAAGTTCATGTCACAAGGTTGAGTAAAATAAATTTAAACAAGTGGACCCCCTAGCCGGGGATATATGTCCGTCGTTCCATTGTTGAAAACCTAATATTTCAAAATTATTAGCCACAAACTTTTGCAAAAGGCAAGGTGAAATTCTGGGTTAAACCTTTAACAAAGGGAACTACTTAAACATATGACAGAGTTATGTGCCTTTATAAGATGTATTCGATGGATCATGCTGAAGATGTGTACACAATTTCATTATTGTACTTTGAAAGTCATTAGCCACAATCACTTGTAAAAGGAAAGGCTAAGTTCAAAGTGGAATAATTCAACAAATATGAACCAGTGAGTTATGTGCCTTTATCAGATGTATTCATTGGATCATGCTCAAGTTCATTGTTGTAGACCTTATACTTGAACGTTATTAGCCACAATCAGTTGGGGTGAGGCGGGGAATAGGTATGGGATTGCTTTTTTTCTTCTCAAACTTATAAAAGCTTTCATTTATATTAACATTCTAAAATTCTAAACAAGTTTTATAAAGATCTGATTAAATATGAAGGACCTATAGTATTAAAGAAGCAAAACATAGCACTTTTCATTCAATCAAGGGTCATAACTCTGCTGTTTCTGCTCAAATTTGGCTGGTAATTGAACTTGTTCCAACTGTCTTTGGTATTAACACTCTGATCAAGTTCGGAAACAAGAGGCACAAGAGGGCCTGTATTGCTCTACTGGCTGCACACATTTGATCTTAGGGTCACCATTTGAATAAACTTTGAAGAGGACCATAAACTTATGGCAAATACAAAATATTAAACATTTGATACTTTGCAGTTTTAGAGATTTTTTAGTTTTTTCCTATATAAGTCTATGTAAAACATGTGACCCCTGGGGCATGGCCAAATTTGACCCCAGGGTTACCATTTGAACAATCTTCATAGAGGAACATAAGCTTATGATAAATGCAAAATATTAAACTTCTGGCTCTTGTAGTTTCAGAGAAGCAGATTTTTTTTCCCCCTATATAAGTCTATGTAAAACATGTGACGTCTGGGGGAGGGGCCAAATTTAACCCCAGGGTTACTATTTGAAAAAACTTTGTACAGAACCATAAGCTTATGGTAAAAGCAAAATATTAAATCTCTGGCTCTTGTAGTTTTAGAAAGGATGATTTTTTTTTAAGTTTTTCCCTATATACGTCTATATGTAAAAGACGTGACACTGGGGCAGTAAATCAAGGGCCATAACTCTAGTGTTACTTTTCCGATTTGGCAGGTTTTCGAACTCGTCCAAGCTTTCATTGATATAAAGACACTGATAAAGTCTGGAAAATATCAAATCCAAAATAAAGATGCTAGAATGTTCACAATGCTAAATAAGGCATTTTTCCGGAATTCAAGAGGCCAGTTCGATATAGCTGGTTTTCGAACTTGTCCAAGCTTTCATCAATATCAACAATCTGTACATGTTCCGTATAGATCAAATACAAAATGATGGTGCTAGAGTGTTTACAAGGCTCAATATGGCATTTTTCAGCAAAACAAGGGCCATAACTCTGGTGTTTCTAATCCAATCCGGCTGGTTTTCGAACTTGGCAAAGTTTCGTAAAGATCCAATTAATAATGAAGTCCCTATTGCACTAACAAGGCAAAAGTTAACGGCCGCCGCCGAAGGTCGATGACAACGCCTTCGGCCAGTAGAGCTAAAAATCAGATAATAAAAAGGTGTATCTAGATATTTAACAAAGCAAAATATAGCATTTTTCAATGAATCAAGGGCTGTAACTCTAGTTTACTAAACCGATCTGGCTTGTTTTCAAACCTGTTCAATCTTTCATCAATAACAATCTGGCTGAGTTTGTCGAAGATCGAATGGATAATGAAGGTAATAATTCAAGGGCCACAATTCTGGTGTTATTAATTGGATATATCTGGTTTTCCAACTTGTTTCAGCTTTCAGTGATATCAAAAAACAGGCTGAGTTTGGCAAGATTAGAGGAAAAATAAAGGCCATATTTTCTATAATATAGTACAATATTATTCATATACACCTTACCAATAAAAGTTAAAAATCATTTATTAAAATTCTAGGGAAATAAGAGACCGCAGAACTTATCTATAACTGACTTATAGTTAAACAAATAATTAAAAATAATTGCAATCTGACTGGTTGAAAAAGTCAGGGTAAATGCAGCTTTAATTTTCATAGATATTGCATTATTTGTACCATATTAAAATAATAGGGTGAAACTCTCAACATGCAATGCTCAATGTTTGTAAACTTTGGTTGAACTATAAAGCTTTTCATGTTTTGTGAAGTCGATCCTAACCTGGATGTATGTGTGTATAGAATATTTTGTCCTTTTCATACTTCGGACTGTTACATGTTGAACTATCAGGTTTTTATAACATAATTATGTTTAATTGGTGGTCTGATGGTTAAAAAAGAGAAGATGGTTTCACTTTTCTGTAAAAAAGCATAACGTTTAATTGGCAAATGGTGTTTTAACACCTGAAAAATAGATAGATAGATAAATGAATAGGAATTTATTAATTTAACGTAATAAACAAGTTTCCATTTCAAACAAGAGGCCCAAGAAAGCTGTATCGCTCTACTGGCTATACAAATTTGGTTAAAAACAAAGCTTCCAATCTCTAAACAAGAGGACCCTGAATGCCCTGAATTGATAACCTGACGATCTTTGGAAATATGAAAAAATTGTCATGCAAGCTTATAACTGCATAATAGAATGAGATCACTCAGCCGATGGCATGCTATTGCAAATTCCCGTGCCGCCTTAAAGTGTTCAGGCCCAGTAAGTGTATATATAGTTACAGAGTGGGGATCTCAATGGTTTCCAATTGATGACTCAGAGAATATACCTATTATGGGTACATTATTTGATACTGGAAGGGAAGTCACCATGGTGCTAAAGAACTTACCTATTATAGGTACATTATTTGATACTGGAAGGAAAGCCACCATGGTAATGAATAGCTTATTTCCAGGTACATTATTTGGTACTGGAAGGGAAGACACCATGGTGCTGAAGAACTTGTCAATAATAGGTACATTATTTGATACTGGAAGAGAAGCCAACTTGGCACTATAGAACTAACCTATTACAGGTATATTATTTAATACTGGAAGTGAAGTCACCATGGCACTAAAGACCTTACCTATTATAGGCACATTATTTGATACTGGATGGAAAGCCACCATGGCGCTGAAGAACTTACCTTTTTCCAGGTACATTATTTGATACTGGATGGGAATCCACCATGGCACTGTAGAACTTACCTATTACAGGTACATTATATGGAACTGGATGGGAAGCCACCATGGTGCTGAAGAACTTATCTATTATAGGTACATGATTTGAAACTGGCAAAAAAGCCACCATGGAACTGAAGAACTTACCTATTACAGGTACATTATTTGCTACTGAAAGGGAAGTCACCATGGTGCTGAAGAACTTACCTATTACAGGTACATTACTTGCTACTGAAAGGGAAGTCACCATGGTGCTGAAGAACTTACCTATTACAGGTACATTATTTGCTACTGAAAGGGAAGTCACCATGGTGCTGAAGAACTTACCTATAACAGGTACATTATTTGCTACTGGAAGGGAAGCCGCCATGGCGCAGAATAACTTACCTATTACAGGTACATGATTTGATACTGGATAGGAAGCCACCATGGCATTGTTGAACTAACCTATTACAGGGCATTACTTGATACTGGATGGGAAATCACCATGGTAATGAAGAACTTACCTATTTCCAGGTACATTATTTGATACTGGAAGGGAAGACACCATGGTGCTGAAGAAATTACCTACTACAGGTACATTATTTGCCACTGGAAGAGAAGTCATCATGGTGCTGAAGAACTTACCTATTAGAGGTACATTATTTGGTATTGAAAGGGAAGCCATCATGGTGCTGAAGAAATTACCTATTACAGGTACATTATTTGCCACTGGAAGGGAAGTCATCATGGTGCTGAAGAACTTACCTATTAGAGGTACATTATTTGGTATTGAAAGGGAAGCCACCATGGTGCTGAAGAACTTACCTATTACAGGTCCATTATCTGCTACTGAAAGGGAAGTCACCATGGTGCTGAAGAACTTACCTATTACAGGTACATTATTTGCTACTGGAAGGGAAGTCACAATGGTGCTGAAGAACTTACCAATTACAGGTACATGATTTGATACTGGAAGGGAAGATACCAAGGTGCTGAAGAACTTACCAATTACAGGTACATGATTTGATACTGGAAGGGATGTCATCATGGTGCTAAAGAACTTACCAATTACAGGTACATTATTTGCTACTGGAAGGGAAGAGACCATGGTGCTGAAGAACTTACCTATTACAGGTACATGATTTGATACTGGAAGGGAAGACACCATGGTGCTGAAGAACTTACCTATTACAGGTACATTACTTGCTACTGAAAGGGAAGTCACCATGGTGCTGAAGAACTTACCTATTACAGGTACATTATTTGCTACTGAAAGGGAAGTCACCATGGTGCTGAAGAACTTACCTATAACAGGTACATTATTTGCTACTGGAAGGGAAGCCGCCATGGTGCAGAATAACTTACCTATTACAGGTACATGATTTGATACTGGATAGGAAGCCACCATGGCATTGTTGAACTAACCTATTACAGGGCATTATTTGATACTGGATGGGAAATCACCATGGTAATGAAGAACTTACCTATTTCCAGGTACATTATTTGATACTGGAAGGGAAGACACCATGGTGCTGAAGAAATTACCTACTACAGGTACATTATTTGCCACTGGAAGGGAAGTCATCATGGTGCTGAAGAACTTACCTATTAGAGGTACATTATTTGGTATTGAAAGGGAAGCCACCATGGTGCTGAAGAAATTACCTATTACAGGTACATTATTTGCCACTGGAGGGGAAGTCATCATGGTGCTGAAGAACTTACCTATTAGAGGTACATTATTTGGTATTAAAAGGGAAGCCACCATGGTGCTGAAGAACTTACCTATTACAGGTCCATTATTTGCTACTGAAAGGGAAGTCACCATGGTGCTGAAGAACTTACCTATTACAGGTACATTATTTGCTACTGGAAGGGAAGTCACAATGGTGCTGAAGAACTTACCAATTACAGGTACATGATTTGATACTGGAAGGGAAGACACCAAGGTGCTGAAGAACTTACCAATTACAGGTACATTATTTGCTACTGGAAGGGAAGAGACCATGGTGCTGAAGAACTTACCAATTACAGGTACATGATTTGATACTGGAAGGGATGTCACCATGGTGCTAAAGAACTTACCTGTTACAGGTACATTATTTGCTACTGGAAGGGAAGAGACCATGGTGCTGAAGAACTTACCTATTACAGGTACATGATTTGATACTGGAAGGGAAGACACCATGGTGCTGAAGAACTTACCAATTACAGGTACATGATTTGATACTGGAAGGGAAGTCACCATGGTGCTAAAGAACTTACCTATTACAGGTACATTATTTGATACTGGAAGGGAAGCGACCGTGGAACTGTAGAACACAACAATTGTTAGCCACATAATGGCACAGTAGCTTGCTTTCTCTCCACTCTCTGATGGCAACACAAACACCAGCATAGTCAACACGGACAGCAAGATGCACGGAAGAATGATAATCAGGGCGTAGAAGTCCGTGCGCCGTTCCAGTGACAGGTAGAACGTAATTTTGGAGTAAGTCCTAGTCTCAGTCCTTGTACCAATGTCAGTGGATTGATTTACTTGGTTTGTCTCTACCTGTGTATTCGTGTCCAAATTCCATACTGTATTGGGTCTGAAATTTGAAGAAAGAATGCAAAGTACTCAATTTTTCAATGCATCTGTAAAATTCTTTATTCAAGATTGTTTGGATGAGATGTAAATTTATATTACGATTGTTTATACTACAATGTTTGGATTTGATGTAGGTTTATGATTGTTTACACTACAATGTTTGGATCTGATGTAAGTTTATGATTGTTTATACTACAATGTTTGGATCTGATGTAAGTTTATATTACGATTGTTTATACTACAATG
This sequence comes from Cyrtodaria siliqua, assembly GCA_037043455.1. Classification (NCBI taxonomy): domain Eukaryota; kingdom Metazoa; phylum Mollusca; class Bivalvia; order Adapedonta; family Hiatellidae; genus Cyrtodaria; species Cyrtodaria siliqua. The sequence continues at coordinate 247,927 of JAWPHD010001611.1, forward strand.
TTTGGATCTAATGTAGGTTTATGATTGTTTATACTACAATGTTTGGATCTAATGTAAGTTTATGATTGTTTATACTACAATGTTTGGATCTGATGTAAGTTTATGATTGTTTATACTACAATGTTTGGATCTAATGTAAGTTTATAATTGTTTATACTACAATGTTTGGATCTGATGTAAGTTATATTACGATTGTTTATACTACAATATTTGGATCTGATGTAAGTTTATGATTGTTTATACTACAATGTTTGGATCTGATGTAAGTTTATGATTGTTTATACTACAATGTTTGGATGTGATGTAAGTTTATATTACGATTGTTTATACTACAATGTTTGGATCTGATGTAAGTTTATGATTGTTTATACTACAATGTTTGGATCTAATGTAAGTTTATGATTGTTTATACTACAATGTTTGGTTGTGATGTTAGTTTATATTACGATTGTTTATACTACAATGTTTGGATCTGATGTAAGTTTATGATTGTTTATACTACAATGTTTGGATGTGATGTAAGTTTATGATTGTTTATACTACAATGTTTGGATGTGATGTAAGTTTATATTACGATTGTTTATACTACAATGTTTGGATGTGATGTAAGTTTATGATTGTTTATACTACAATGTTTGGATGTGATGTAAGTTTATATTATGATTGTTTATACTACAATGTTTGGATCTGATGTAAGTTTATGATTGTTTATACTACAATGTTTGGATCTAATGTAAGTTTATGATTGTTTATACTACAATGTTTGGAATTGATGTAAGTTTATATTACGATTGTTTATACTACAATGTTTGGATCTGATGTAAGTTTATGATTGTTTATACTACAATGTTTGGATCTAATGTAAGTTTATGATTGTTTATACTACAATGTTTGGATCTGATGTAAGTTTATATTACGATTGTTTATACTACAATGGTTGGATGTGATGTAAGTATATGATTGTTTATACTACAATGTTTGGATCTAATGTAAGTTTATATTACGATTGTACTACAATGGTTGGATGTGATGTAAGTTTATGATTGTTTATACTACAATGTTCGGATCTAATGTAAGTTTATATTACGATTGTTTATACTACAATGGTTGGATGTGATGTAAGTTTATGATTGTTTATACTACAATGTTTGGATCTGATGTAAGTTTATATTACGATTGTTTATACTACAATGTTTGGATCTGATGTAAGTTTATATTACGATTGTTTATACTACAATGTTTGGATCTGATGTAAGTTTATGATTGTTTATACTACAATGTTTGGATCTGATGTAAGTTTAAGATTGTTTATACAACAATGTTTGGATGTGATGCAAGTTTAGGGCCAATCCGGGTAATTTCGGACATGTTTTGCTATACGGTCATATCCCGTGTTACTTCTCAGACTACTGTACGTAGTTTCAGAATATCCATTCTGGCACTTTTGGGTTCTATAAAATCTACCTCGGACTTTATCGTACGGTTTAAATTGACAGCACTGTCTGAGATTTTGAAATAACAAGAAGTAATACCATACTGTCGCACCGGGATATTTCGGACAAAGAAGGGCATAATTCGGACATGTATCGGGAAAATACGGCCGATTAAAAACGCAGAGAAAATTCGGACAATAATTTGTTTTTTGAAAAAGTGTCTCCAAACATACGTTATAAAAGATATCGTTATAATGTATGTTTCTAACTACAAACTGTACTAATTGAATTCATTAACAAACACTTGTGCTGAAACAATACATTAAGATAAAATGAAGATTTATACATGTATGACACATTTTTAAACAACATCAAACTTTTTGTTTCTCAACTGTGTGACTTTTACTTACAAGTGTCATTATTTATTGTACATTGTTTACGGGCAGCTGTGGCTATTTTTGTTCACTTACAAGTCTCATTATCTTATAACAGGTGGTGAACATTTAAATATTACTGTTTACCACTAACTATGTCCCCGAGAGTCGATTAAGAAGCAGAGGCTTTACGAATAGACATGCCTTGCTGACATGCGGAGACAGCCTTTTCCAGTTGGACCTTGTCATAGTTTACAGTCTTTCCCCTCTTAGTGTGGACATCATATACTGTATTCATATAGGTAATATCACATATTATGTGATATTCGAATATGTGAACGGCGACCCATAGGCCCTTTATATAAGCCACGTGTTCTTCATAATAGATATAAAGTAAATATTTTTTAACAATAGCTGTGTTTGAAAAAATATTGTGTTTTCATATAAGCAGGCTAATAAGATAGATCAGAAGGGTTTAATCTAATGTTGGTAAAACTGTTACCCAACCCATTTGTCATTTATAACTTTGTATGTTGTTTTTTGTTTTTTGTTTTTTGTTTTTTTAGATTATAATTATGTATTACAAATAATGTATGTAATGATGAGAAACTGTAAAAGTTTAAATTAATAAAATATCTATCTATCTATCTATCTATCTATCTATCTATCTATCTTATCTATCTAATCTATCTAATCTAATCTATCTATATAATCTATCTATCTATCTATCTATCTATCTATCTATCTATCTATCTATCTATCTATCTATCTATCTATCTATCTATCTATCTATCTATCTATCTATCTATCTATCTATCTATCTATCTATCTATCTATCTATCTATCTATCTATCTATCTATCTATCTATCTATCTATCTATCTATCTATCTATCTATCTATCTATCTATCTATCTATCTATCTATCTATCTATCTATCTATCATCTATCTATCTATCTATCTATCTATCTATCTATCTATCTATCTATCTATCTATCTATCTATCTATCTATCTATCTATCTATCTATCTATCTATCTATCTATCTAATCTGTCTATCTATCTATCTATCTATCTATCTATCTATCTATCTATCTATCTATCTATCTATCTATCTATCTATCTATCTATCTATCTATCTATCTATCTATCTATCTATCTATCTATCTATCTATCTATCTAATCTGTCTGTCTGTCTGTCTGTCTGTCTGTCTGTCTGTCTGTCTGTCTATATATCTATATATCTATATATCTAATCTATCATTATCTATCTATCTATCTATCTATCTATCTATCTATCTATCTATCTATCTATCTATCTATCTATCTATCTATCTATCTATCTATCTATCTATCTGTCGTCTGTCTGTCTGTCTGTCTGTCTGTCTGTCTGTCTGTCTGTCTGTCTGTCTGTCTGTCTGTCTGTCTGTCTGTCTGTCTGTCTGTCTGTCTGTCTGTCTGTCTGCCTGCCTGCCTGCCTGCCTGCCTGCCTGCCTGCCTGCCTGCCTGCCTGCCTGCCTGCCTGCCTGCCTGCCTGCCTGCCTGCCTGCCTGCCTGCCTGCCTGCCTGCCTGCCTGCCTGCCTGCCTGCCTGCCTGCCTGCCTGCCTGCCTGCCTGCCTGCCTGCCTGCCTGCCTGCCTGCCTGCCTGCCTGCCTGCCTGCCTGCCTGCCTGCCTGCCTGCCTGCCTGCCTGCCTGCCTGCCTGCCTGCCTGCCTGCCTGCCTGCCTGCCTGCCTGCCTGCCTGCCTGCCTGCCTGCCTGCCTGCCTGCCTGCCTGCCTGCCTGCCTGCCTGCCTGCCTGCCTGCCTGCCTGCCTGCCTGCCTGCCTGCCTGCCTGCCTGCCTGCCTGCCTGCCTGCCTGCCTGCCTGCCTGCCTGCCTGCCTGTCTGTCTAATCTAATCTAATCTAATCTAATCTAATCTAATCCGTCTGTCTGTCTGTCTGTCTGTCTGTCTGTCTGTCTGTCTGTCTGTCTGTCTGTCTGTCTGTCTGTCTGTCTGTCTGTCTGTCTGTCTGTCTGTCTGTCTGTCTGTCTGTCTGTCTGTCTGTCTATCTATCTATATATCTATATATCTATATATCTAATCTATCTATCAAATCTATCTATCTAATCTATCTATCTAATCTATCTATCTAATATATCTATCTTATCTATCTGTCTTATCTATCTATCTTATCTATCTATCTATATATCTATCTAATCTATCTATCTAATCGATCTATCTAATCTATCTAATCTATCTAATCTATCTAATCTATCTAATCTATCTTATCTAATCTATCTAATCTACTTATCTATCTTATCTAATATATCTATCTAATCTATCTTATCTATCTTATCTATCTTATCTAATCTATCTAATCTATCTATCTAATCTATCTAGTCTATCTATCTATGTTATTATTGGCAATAAATGAAAAAGAAAGAAAGACAAAAAAAATAAATCTACTCATGACTTTCTGTATTTATTCTCGCCATTTCGTGAAATTAGAATTGTAACTGCAGTTGATATCTACATTCAGTTATTACAAGCAGTTTGATCGGATCTCATCAGTAACATAATTCAAGACATTTTGATCGTCTTCACTAACACATTTCAAAATATACTTTGCTAAAAAGTGATAAAGAAGGCAGTGATCAAAACACCATTCGTGCTTGTATAAATTGTCCAGCATTTTGATTGCTATTAGGCCTAATGTAGATATGTTTTCCTTCCTACTGAATCCAACCTGTCTTCTGAAGAGCACGTGGATAGTATTTTATCTGATATTCATTTCTACAAACATAATTATGAAGAAAATCTTAGTTGAATGCTTAAAGTAGTCTCTACAAAATCGAATACATTTTCATTCATAACCTTTTCATATAATTTTAAACACAAGTATAAACATCGGCTACATTTCTAATTAAAGAGGTAGGCTATCTTTAAAACTTAATTATTACTGTCCGAGATTTTCCGACCTCTATAAACAGCAGGTAAAATTCGGACATGTTATGTTTTCAAATATTTCGACAAAACCCCTGCAATCATTTTACAAAACTTATAAAATAGTGACAGAAGAATACTTTTTATACCAAAAAAACACATTTTCATTCCAGTAAGCTATCATATAATACCTGTGTGAAATGGTGAATTTTCAATTTAATTTTTGCCGCGTTTGAAAGATGGTTCTGAAGGTGAAAGGAAGTTGAGGTCGTTCCCAGAATGCATTGTTTCCAGTGCCTGGGAAAACCAAGACGTCTGAAGCTATTTTTAGTATCGTTTCTTAAATGTACCTAAAGGAGTTACAAACACCGGAACAAGTAATCAGGGAGGTATATAGCGAAAAGCTAAATAAAATGACAGGTGTCCGAAATATCCCGAATGTCCGAAATTTGGCGGATCGACCCTATATTACGATTGTTTATACTACAATGTTTGGATCTGATGTAAGTTTATATACTACAATGTTTGGATCTGATGTAAGTTTATGATTGTTTATACTACAATGTTTGGATACGATGTAAGTTTATATTACAATTGTTTATACTACAATGTTTGGATCTGATGTAAGTTTATGATTGTTTATACAACAATGTTTGGATGTGATGCAAGTTTATATTACGATTGTTTATACTACAATGTTTGGATGTGATGTAAGTTTATATACTACAATGTTTGGATCTGATGTAAGTTTATATACTACAATGTTTGGATCTGATGTAAGTTTATGATTGTTTATACTACAATGTTTGGATGTGATGTAAGTTTATATTACGATTGTTTATTGTTTATGATTGTTTATACTACAATGTTTGGATGTGATGTAAGTTTATATTACGATTGTTTATTGTTTATGATTGTTTATACAACAATGTTTGGATGTGATGTAAGTTTATGATTGTTTATACTACAATGTTTGGATGTGATGTAAGTTTATATTACAATTGTTTATTGTTTATGATTGTTTATACTACAATGTTTGGATGTGATGTAAGTTTATATTACGATTGTTTATTGTTTATGATTGTTTATACAACAATGTTTGGATCTGATGTAAGTTTATATACTACAATGTTTGGATGTGATGTAAGTTTATGATTGTTTATACTGCAATGTTTGGATGTGATGTAAGTTTATATTACGACTGTTTATTGTTTATGATTGTTTATACTACAATGTTTGGATGTGATGTACGTTTATATTACGATTGTTTATTGTTTATGATTGTTTATACTACAATGTTTGGATGTGATGTCAGTTTATATACTACAATGTTTGGATCTGATGTAAGGTTATATACTCCAATGTTTGGATCTGATGTAAGTTTATATACTACAATGTTTGGATCTGATGTAAGTTTATGATTGTTTATACCACAATGTTTGGATCTGATGTAAGTTTATATACTACAATGTTTGGATCTGATGTAAGTTTATGATTGTTTATACTACAATGTTTGGATCTGATGTAAGTTTATATACTACAATGTTTGGATCTGATGTAAGTTTATGATTGTTTATACTACAATGTTTGGATGTGATGTAAGTTTATATACTACAATGTTTGGATCTGATGTAAGTTTATGATTGTTTAAACTACAATGTTTGGATGTGATGTAAGTTTATATACTACAATGTTTGGATGTGATGTAAGTTTATGATTGTTTATACTACAATGTTTGGATGTGATGTAAGTTTATATTACGATTGTTTATTGTTGATGATTATTTATACTACAATGTTTGGATCTGATGTAAGTTTATATTACGATTGTTTATACTACAATGTTTGGATGCGATGTAAGTTTATGATTGTTTATACTAAAATGTTTGGATATGATGTAAGTTTATATTACGATTGTTTATACTACAATGTTTGGATCGGATGTAAGTTTATGATTGTTTATACTACAATGGTTGGATGTGATGTAAGTTTATATTATGATTGTTTATACAACAATATTTGGATCGGATGTAAGTTTATGATTGTTTATACTACAATATTTGGATGTGATGTAAGTTTATGATTGTTTATACTACAATGTTTGGATGTGATGTAAGTTTATGATTGTTTATACTACAATGTTTGGATGTGATGTAAGTTTATGATTGTTTATACAACAATATTTGGATAGGATGTAAGTTTACGATTGTTTATACTACAATGTTTGGATGTGATGTAAGTTTATGATTGTTTATACAACAATATTTGGATAGGATGTAAGTTTATGATTGTTTATACTACAATGGTTGGATGTGATGTAAGTTTATATTATGATTGTTTATACAACAATATTTGGATCGGATGTAAGTTTATGATTGTTTATACTACAATGTTTGGATGTGATGTAAGTTTATGATTGTTTATACTACAATGTTTGGATGTGATGTAAGTTTATGATTGTTTATACTACAATGTTTGGATGTGATGTAAGATTATATTATGATTGTTTATACAACAATATTTGGATCGGATGTAAGTTTATGATTGTTTATACTACAATGGTTGGATGTGATGTAAGTTTATATTATGATTGTTTATACAACAATATTTGGATTGGATGTAAGTTGATGATTGTTTATACTACAATGTTTGGATGTGATGTAAGTTTACGATTGTTTATACTACAATATTTTGATTGGATGTAAGTTTATGATTGTTTACACTACAATGTTTGGATCTGATGTAAGTTTATATTACGATTGTTTATACTACAATATTTGGATCGGATGTAAGTTTACGATTGTTTATACTACAATGTTTGGATGTGATGTAAGTTTATGATTGTTTATACTACAATGTTTGGATGTGATGTAAGTTTATATTACAATTGTTTATACTACAATGTTTGGATCTAATGTAAGTTTACGATTGTTTATACTACAATGTTTGGATCTGATGTAACATTATGATTGTTTATACTACAATGGTTGGATGTGATGTAAGTTTATGACTGTTTATACTACAATGTTTGGATGTGATGTAAGTTTATATTGTGATTGTGTATACTACAATGTTTGGATCGGATGTAAGTTTATGATTGTTTATACTACAATGTTTGGATCTAATGTAAGTTTATGATTGTTTATACTACAATGGTTGGATGTGATGTAAGTTTATATTACGATTGTTTATACTACAATATTTGGAACGGATGTAAGTTTACGATTGTTTATACTACAATGTTTGGATCGGATGTAAGTTTATGATTGTTTATACTACAATGGTTGGATGTGATGTAAGTTTATGATTGTTTATACTACAATGTTTGGATGTGATGTAAGTTTATATTACGATTGTTTATACTACAATATTTGGAACGGATGTAAGTTTATGATTGTTTATACTACAATGTTTGGATGTGATGTAAGTTTATATTACGATTGTTTATACTACAATATTTGGATCGGATGTAAGTTTACGATTGTTTATACTACAATGTTTGGATGTGATGTAAGTTTATATTATGATTGTTTATTGTTTATGATTGTTTATATTACAATGTTTGGATGTGATGTAAGTTTATGATTGTTTATACTACAATGTTTGGATATGATGAAAGTTTATATTACGATTGTTTATTGTTTATGATTATTTATACTACAATGTTTCTGATGTAAGTTTATATTACGATTGTTTATACTACAATGGTTGGATGTGATGTAAGTTTATGATTGTTTATACTACAATATTTGGATCGGATGTCAGTTTACGATTGTTTATACTACAATGTTTGGATGTGATGTAAGTTTATATTATGATTGTTTATACAACAATATTTGGATCGGATGTAAGTTTATGATTGTTTATACTACAATGGTTGGATGTGATGTAAGTTTATATTACGATTGTTTATACTACAATGGTTGGATGTGATGTAAGTTTATGATTGTTTATACTACAATGTTTGGATGTGATGTAAGTTTATATTACGATTGTTTATACTACAATGTTTTGATCGGATATAAGTTTTCGATTGTTTATACTACAATGGTTGGATGTGATGTAAGTTTATGATTGTTTATACTACAATGTTTGGATGTGATGTAAGTTTATGATTGTTTATACTACAATATTTGGATCGGATGTCAGTTTACGATTGTTTATACTACAATGTTTGGATGTGATGTAAGTTTATATTATGATTGTTTATACAACAATATTTGGATCGGATGTAAGTTTATGATTGTTTATACTACAATGGTTGGATGTGATGTAAGTTTATATTATGATTGTTTATACAACAATATTTGGATTGGATGTAAGTTTATGATTGTTTATACTACAATGTTTGGATGTGATGTAAGTTTACGATTGTTTATACTACAATATTTGGATTGGATGTAAGTTTATGATTGTTTATACTACAATGTTTGGATGTGATGTAAGTTTACGATTGTTTATACTACAATATTTGGATTGGATGTAAGTTTATGATTGTTTACACTACAATGTTTGGATCTGATGTAAGTTTATATTACGATTGTTTATACTACAATATTTGGATCGGATGTAAGTTTACGATTGTTTATACTACAATGTTTGGATCTGATGTAAGTTTATGATTGTTTATAATACAATGGTTGGATGTGATGTAAGTTTATGATTGTTTATACTACAATGTTTGGATGTGATGTAAGTTTATATTACAATTGTTTATACTACAATGTTTGGATCTAATGTAAGTTTACGATTGTTTATACTACAATGTTTGGATCTGATGCAACTTTATGATTGTTTATACTACAATGGTTGGATGTGATGTAAGTTTATGACTGTTTATACTACAATGTTTGGATGTGATGTAAGTTTATATTATGATTGTGTATACTACAATGTTTGGATCGGATGTAAGTTTATGATTGTTTATACTACAATGGTTGGATGTGATGTAAGTTTATGATTGTTTATACTACAATGTTTGGATGTGATGTAAGTTTATATTATGATTGTGTATACTACAATGTTTGGATCGGATGTAAGTTTATGATTGTTTATACTACAATGGTTGGATGTGATGTAAGTTTATGATTGTTTATACTACAATGTTTGGATGTGATGTAAGTTTATATTACGATTGTTTATACTACAATATTTGGAACGGATGTAAGTTTATGATTGTTTATACTACAATGTTTGGATCTGATGTAACTTTATGATTGTTTATACTACAATGGTTGGATGTGATGTAAGTTTATGACTGTTTATACTACAATGTTTGGATGTGATGTAAGTTTATATTATGATTGTGTATACTACAATGTTTGGATCGGATGTAAGTTTATGATTGTTTATACTACAATGGTTGGATGTGATGTAAGTTTATGATTGTTTATACTACAATGTTTGGATGTGATGTAAGTTTATATTACGATTGTTTATACTACAATATTTGGAACGGATGTAAGTTTATGATTGTTTATACTACAATGTTTGGATGTGATGTAAGTTTATATTACAATTGTTTATTGTTTATGATTGTTTATACTACAATGTTTGGATGTGATGTAAGTTTATGATTGTTTATACTACAATGTTTGGATATGATGAAAGTTTATATTACGATTGTTTATTGTTTATGATTATTTATACTACAATGTTTGGATCTGATGTAAGTTTATATTACGCTTGTTTATACTACAATGTTTTGATCGGATGTTAGTTTATGATTGTTTATACTACAATGTTTGGATGCGATGTAAGTTCATGATTGTTTATACTACAATGTTTGGATATGATGTAAGTTTATATTACGAATGTTTATACTACAATGGTTGCATGTGATGTAAAGTTTATGATTGTTTATACTACAATGTTTGGATGTGATGTAAGTTTATATTACGATTGTTTATACTACAATGTTTTGATCGGATGTAAGTTTTCGATTGTTTATACTACAATGGTTGGATGTGATGTAAGTTTATGATTGTTTATACTACAATGTTTGGATCGGATGTCAGTTTACGATTGTTTATACTACAATGTTTGGATGTGATGTAAGTTTATATTATGATTGTTTATACAACAATATTTGGATCGGATGTAAGTTTATGATTGTTTATACTACAATGGTTGGATGTGATGTAAGTTTATATGATGATTGTTTATACTACAATATTTGGATTGGATGTAAGTTTATGATTGTTTACACTACAATGTTTGGATCTGATGTAAGTTTATATTACGATTGTTTATACTACAATATTTGGATCGGATGTAAGTTTACGATTGTTTATACTACAATGTTTGGATCTGATGTAAGTTTATGATTGTTTATAATACAATGGTTGGATGTGATGTAAGTTTATGATTGGTTATACTACAATGTTTGGATGTGATGTAAGTTTATATTACAATTGTTTATACTACAATGTTTGGATCTAATGTAAGTTTACGACTGTTTATACTACAATGTTTGGATCTGATGTAACTTTATGATTGTTTATACTACAATGGTTGGATGTGATGTAAGTTTATGATTGTTTATACTACAATGTTTGGATTGATGTAAGTTTATATTATGATTGTGTTTACTACAATGTTTGGATCGGATGTAAGTTTATGATTGTTTATACTACAATGGTTGGATGTGATGTAAGTTTATGATTGTTTATACTACAATGTTTGGATGTGATGTAAGTTTATATTACGATTGTTTATACTACAATATTTGGAACGGATGTAAGTTTATGATTGTTTATACTACAATGTTTGGATGTGATGTAAGTTTATATTACAATTGTTTATACTACAATATTTGGATCGGATGTAAGTTTATGATTGTTTATACTACAATGTTTGGATCGGATGTAAGTTTATATTACGATTGTTTATACTACAATGTTTGGATCTGATGTAAGTTTATGATTGTTTATACTACAATGTTTGGATCTGATGTAAGTTTATGATTGTTTATACTACAATGTTTGGATCTGATGTACGTTTATGATTGTTTATACTACAATGTTAGGATCTGATGTAAGTTTATGATTGTTTATACTACAATCCCATGGGCTAATTCCCCAGGGATGGGGATGGCCTACGGGGCTGATGCTGGTTGGAAGGCTTTATATTTGTCTGTGCATGCCCAGTCAGTGCATATAGGGTGGTGATCTCAACGATTTCCAAGTTATGACCCAGGGGCTATGTCCCTAGAGGTAAAGACAGACCCCAAGGCCAATGCTATTTGGATGGTTGTATCCGTCTGTTCATGCCCAGTAAGTGTATATATGGTTCTAGGGTGGGGATCTCAACAGTTTCCAAGTTATGACTCAGGGGTTATGTTCTCAGGGATGGGGATAGACCTCGGGGCTGATGCTGGTTGTATCCGTCTGTTCATGTCCAATAAGTGCGTATCTGGTTATAGGGTCTTAACGGTTTCCAAGTTACGACTCAGGAGTTATGTTCTCAGGGGTGGGGACAGACCCCGGGGCTGATGACGGTTTGATGGTTGTATCCCTCTGTTCATGCTCAGTTAGTGTATAACTGTATTTCAGAGAAGAAAATATTTTAAGGATTTTTCCCTGTGTAAGTCTATGTAAAACATGTGACCCCTGGGGTGGAGACAAATTTGACCCCATGATCTCAATTTTAATAAGCTTGATAAGCTTATGGTACATGCTAAATATCAGACCTCTGACTGATGTAGTTTCAAAAATGATTTTCTGAAAATATTCCTTTATAATTTTTTGTAAAACTATGATGCCTCGGCCGTGGGCAGGGCATGGTAAATATTAAACCTCTGGCTCTTGTAGTTTCAGAGAAGATTTTTTGAAGATTCTCCTATATAATTCTATTTAAAACTGTGACCCCCAGGGAAGGGCCAGAACTGATGCTAGGTTCACCATTTGAACAAACTTGTAGATGACAATAAGCTGATGTAACATGCAATATATGATAACGCTTTTTCCCAAGTTATATAAATCTATGTAAAACCTGCAAATTTTAAATCTCCATATACAAACTTTGGACCCCCGGGGCACAGCCATTTTAGATTTTATGAAAATGAAACACACAAACTTGATAGTAGCTAGCGATCAATTTTAAAAATATTTTATCAAAACCTATCTTGCCATTCTGGAGAAGAAGATTTTTTAAGGTTTCAGCTATTTTTAGGAATGGTGACCATCTTGAATGTCGGATCGACAAAAGAAATTCTTCTGTAAGGTGCCCACTCAGGTGCATTCATAGGAATTTGAGTGGTTTCAGAGAAACTGCTCCTAACGGACCCAACGCCCAAGCCCACTCCCACGCTTACGCCCATGCCGCCAGACAAAACGCTATCGCATAAGCCCTGCTGGTCTTTGGCCTTTGGCAAGAAGAGCTAAAAACTGTCAAAATCTGTTCAGTGATTCTTAAGAAGAAGATTTTGTAAGGTTTGACCTTTTATAGCAATGGCGTCCAGCTTGGATGTGGTGTTGATCTAATTTTAACAAATTTGAAAAACATTTACATAAGCATGTGAAGTTTGGTCAAAAATGACGAAGTGGTTCTGAGCAGAAATTGTTAAAGCAGAAGTTAACGACGGACGAAGAGTGATCACAATAGCTCGGGTGAACCTTCAACACAGATGAGCCAAATAAAACAAGCAAAGTACATACTGATATAGATTAAGGTTGACACTGCTGGTGAGTGCCACTAGTGGCATCTCTGCGTAATTAAGAGACCAACTCGATATTGTCACACCACATCTCTGCTTGTCAAATGGGTAATATGTCATATCAAGTTTACAATACACCCTCATGAACATGGCTGGCTCCCAAACAATAGAATTATCATTGTTTATACGATATTTCTGGTACTCATCTGCAATCACACCAAAGTTGTCCACCCTGAAAAAGAGACTGTGTAGTTCAAAATGGCATATGAACATAACTCATATAGTTAGATGTTCATAAACTATAAATTGTAACAAAAAATAGTCAATCTATGTTAGGCCAATTCATTTGTCAGATATTTGAAATTTTTGAAAGTATCTTTTTGAAAATACAGAGAGATAATTTGCCAAGCATGTCATTTGTAAGTTCATTCCATATCAGTGATTGCTTAGTTGCAAGTGGTGTTTTCCAAGATATAGAGTAAGTATAATGATCCTCATTTTCACAAACACTACATTATCTTGTCAAAGTTCTCTTTGAAAGTCACACATATCCACCATATTGTACCATGTCACAGTTTACATTGATAGTCATTCATACCAAACACCAAACATAATTGTCCACATTTGCAGTCACACTCACCAAACATAATTCACCAAGTCACAGTCCACATTGTTAGTCACTTGTAACAAACATAATTAACCATGGCACAGTCCACATTGTTAGTCACTTGTAATAAACATAATTAACCATGGCACAGTAAACATTGTTAGTCACCTGTAACAACATAATTAACCATGGCACAGTACACATTGTTAATCACCTGTAACAACATAATTAACCATGACACAGTCCACATTGTTAGTCACTTGTAACAAACATAATTAACCATGGCACAGTCCACATTGTTAGTCACTTGTAACAACATAATTAACCATGGCACAGTCCACATTGTTAATCACCTGTAACAACATAATTAACCATGACACAGTCCACATTGTTAGTCACTTGTAACAACATAATTAACCATGGCACAGTCCACATTGTTAGTCACTTGTAACAAACATAATTAACCATGACACAGTCCACATTGTTAGTCACTTGTAACAACATAATTAACCATGACACAGTCCACATTGATAGTCCACTTGGACACTTGTTCCCTGGGTCCCCTGTTTCCTCCCACATTGGTTGCCCATTTGGACACTTGTTCCCTGGGTCCCCAGTTTCCTCCTACATTGGTTGCCCACTTGGACACTTGTTCCCTGGGTCCCTGGTTTCCTCCCACATTGGTTGCCCACTAGGACACTTGTTCCCTGGGTTCCCGGTTTCCTCCCACATTGGTTGCCAACTTGGACAGTTGTTCCCTGGATCCCCACTTTCCTCCCACATTGGTTGCCCACTTGAACACTTGTTCCCTGGGTCCCCGGTCTCCTCCACATTGGTTGCCCACTTGTACACTTGTTCCCTGGGTCCCTGGTTTCCTCCCACATTGGTTTCCCACTTGGACACTTGTTCCCTGGGTCCCCGGTTTCCTCCCACATTGGTTGCTCACTTGGACACTTGTTCCCTGGGTCCCCAGCTTCCTCCCACATCGGTTGCCCACTTGGACACATGTTCCCTGTTTCCTCCCACATTGTTAGTCCACTTGGACACTTGTTCCCTTGGTCCCCAGTCTCCTCCAACATTGGTTGCCAACTTGGATACTTGTTCCCTGTGTCTCTGTTCTCCTCCTACATTGGTTGCCCACTTGGACACTTGTTCCCTTGGTCCCCGGTCTCCTCCCACATTGGTTGCCCACTTGGACACTTGTTCCCTGTGTCTCCGTTCTCCTCCTACATTGGTTGCCCACTTGGACACTTGTTCCCTGGGTCCCCGGTCTCCTCCCACATTGGTTGCCCACTTGGACACTTGTTCCCTGGGTCCCCAGTCTCCTCCCACATTGGTTGCCCAAGTGTACACTTGTTCCCTGGGTCCCCAGTTTCCTCCCACGTTGGTTGCCCACTTGGACACTTGTTCCCCGGGTCCCCGGTTTCCTCCCACATCAAGACTATGCTAACGCTGACATCCACGCCATCAAGAGTGATTTGTATAATTTTTATAGCTTGTTTCATAATTGATGTAAAACCTATTTTTTAATTAAACATAATTAACCATATGGAGGTCCACATGCCAGTCACACACAACACAAAACTAGAACTATCACTGAAGGAGATGAATACCCCCACTTTTTTTCTATAGTCGATGAGGATGGGGCAAATCAAGAAGAATAAATGTCTAAAATATCTGTTAACTTTTTAAGGTGAAAAAAAATCTAAGTAAAACAAAGGTCCATAATTTTGTAAAAAAAAATGCAGAGACACATCATATCATCACGTGTGAACTGCATGTCAAATGTAATAACACTCCATGAAAACATTTTAAGTGAAAGCCAAATAAAGTTCATTATAATGTGAAAAATTCTAAGTCAAATAAAGGGCAATAATTCTGTAATGAATTAGGCACCAACAATGTGTGATGTAGAAGGACATAAGATAATCAGTTGTTATGTGTACATGAAGTTTGGGAACAATCAATTCAAAAATGTTTGAGAAAAAATGTTACAGACCCAGTTGCGTTCAAGTACCCCAAATAAATGCAGAACGAACGCTGATGTAAAAGGACACAAGTCATCAGTAGTTATATGTACATGATGTTTGGGAAAAATTAATTTGAAAATGTTTGAGAAAAAATGTGTTAACAGGTATACAATATTAGAGTGGAAAATTTTAAGTAAAAAAAAGGGCCATAATTCTGTAATAAATTAGGCAATCAATGATGTAACTGGGACATAAGGTCATCAGTTGTTATGTGTACATGATGTTTGGGAACAATCAATTCAAAAATGTTTGAACAAAAATGTGTTAAAACAAGTTATTATACAATATTATTCTGTAATAAATTAGGCAATCAATGATGGGTGATGTAGAGGGACATAAGGTCATCAGTTGTTATGAGTATATGAAGTTTGGGAACAATCCATTCAAAAGCGCTTGAGATATGCAAGTATTAAAAAATGTGTTACGGGATGCGACGTGACAATTCTGGACAATTCTAAGTCAAACAAAGGGCCATAATTCTGTATTAAATTAGGCAATCAATGATGGGTGATGTAGAGGGACATAAGGTCATCGGTTGTTATGAGTAAATGAAGTTTGGGAACAATCCATTCAAAAGTGCTTGAGATATGCAAGTATTAAAAAATGTGTTATGGGACTTCACTTTGTGAAAGCGGGGGTATAATAATTACGTATTTTCTATGACAAGTTCTGGTCTCCAGATTTCCCCCTCTGTAGCTTCCAACACGTCTACATTATTAAACGAGCCAGAAGATGGAGTCCAATCGAACCTTTCATCTTCCCATACCTGAAACATAGGGATTCCATAAAGTAAACAGTTCATCCTCTCATACCTAAAACACACCTAAAACACAGGGATTCCATAAAAGTAGACATTTGATATTCCCCTTACTGAAGCAAAGGGGTTCCAAAAAGTAAAACGTAAAACGTTCATCCTGTCCACTTGCATACCTAAAACATAGGGGTGCAATAAAGTAAATCTCTCATCTTCCCAAACTTGAAACATATGGGTGCAGTAAAGTAAATCTCTCATCTTCCCATACCTGAAACATAGGGGTGCATTAAAGTCAATCTGTTATCTATCCATACCTGAAACCTAGGGGTTCCGTAAAGTAAACCAGTTTTTCCCTATTTCTATGTAAAACTTACAGTTTGATAAAAGTTACTTCTCCTGAAATATTTAGAGCCTGTTGTACTGTCCTTACTTACGTATCATTAAAAAAAAATCCAAAACTTTTCATATTTACACTGAAGTAAGAACCAGACCATAGGCTTATTCTTCATGCAAAATATTATACTTCTATCTCTTATTATTAAAGATTTTCCTTTATAACTCTGTGTAAAAATGTGATCCCCGGGACGGGTCCAGATTTGACCCCAGGGTCACCATTTGAATGAACTTAGTAGAGGACCATAAGCTGATGCTACTTTTAATGTATGATAGCTCTGTGTATTGTGGTTTCAGAGAAGAGGTTATTCCCTATACGTCTGTGCAAAATATGCAAAATCTCTATATACAAAATTTGGACATCATAATTGAAATCTCGGTAACCACATGGAGAATTTATTTGCAAGTGTGTTTCTGTCAAAACTTTCAATCATTAAGTTTTTGAACACAGAATATATTCCACATATACTAAAGGAAAAAAGAAACACAACTCAGTTTATTTACTGCACATTTAATTCCACGTAATATTCTAGATAAATCCTTAGATGTTTCGTAACGAAAGGGTTGCGGCTAGTTAGGGAAAGAATAAAACTGTGCTGCTGTAGACGTTTTAATCACAGTAAATGTTGTAACATGAAATTCATAAATGTTGAAGTTCAACTTTGAAAATCTGAGCCATTTCAGTACCATGGTTAATGTAAAGAGACTGCAAACTTTTACATCTAAGTTTGCTCTCCTGCTTGAGCTATCAATAATGAAACTTTGCAGGGATAACATTTGGTGTGTTTTGTGTTACGTGTTGTTTCAGTACTTCTTCTGAAAGGAAAGGTCTAATGTAGCCATGGACCATTTGATTAACGGCAGCATATTTTACATACAGTATATAGCAGAAATTCCCAAGTTGCATTCTTTTTTTTCCTTTAGTATATATACACATATACCAGATTAACACACCATCTGACATTCAAAATTGTCAATCATAACCTGCAATTGCATTAACAGTCTATTAAACAAACAGCAAGCCTGGCCATAACGGCTACCACCGGGCACAATACTGACTACAGATAACGACTATCAATAGACTGTTACCAGTTATCACTGGCTACCTGAGGACAACCAGCTACTTCACCATTTACCTGGTTGTATATAAGGCCACAAAAAATTAATTACCTGGTTCTCAGGCCACTTTTTCTGAGAAGAGAGGCGGGCGGGCGCATTTCTTTTTACAATTTTACAGTGGTAAACAGACATGCGGGCGATTTTTTTTTTATCCAAACTTTTAATTCCAATACATGTATTGATGCAAAATATCTCGAAATACATGTGCAATAACCAGTTGGATCAGCTCATCTCTATTGTCGATCATTACCTTATCATTTCTTCCCGACTTATGCTTCTTTCAATTACAATAAGTCCGTATATTTGTATTAGATCACGCATGAACTATTCCATGTTGTTGTGAGACTTTGTCGATTAGACGCTTGAATAAATCGCCTGTTCTGTAGCACCTACTAGTTCCAAGCGTCTCAAGCGTCTGACTTCTAGATTGGTACCCGTACGACTGCAACACTCACAAGCTAGCGAGCAGAGCGGCAGATAGTCGGCCGCGCACCAGTCTACCCACAAGGGGATTCCCCTGAGGTAGTTGCATGTAAAAACCGGAATGAACTTGGATGCGGAACTTTTTTTTCGAAATTTCGGTAGCGCATTTCCAATTTTTATTACTTTGAGAGCAGAGACGAAATCACATTCACTCATTGCTTACTGCTTCTTTGTAAGCAAGGAATACCCTCCTAAGAGTTCATATAAACTGAACGAAACCTTCTTACAGAAAAACTTAGCCTAATCATTTCTGCTACATATGAGCCGAAACATGCGAAAACGACCCTTCAGACAAAATTTTTACATTTTATATTTTTTTTATGTTTATGAAAAACGTTGATTTTCTCTTTAAAAATCTCTTTATTTTATGTTGATATCATAATTAAAAATGATTTTATCTGAATTTGAAAATTAAAGTATTAACCATTAATTTCAACGTTGACGTCGACGTCTTGGATGACGTCGTCGATTAAATAACAACAAAAAACATAAACAACATAGACATTTTCTATAGCATCAACTATTTATATTAAGAAAACATATTCCCTATGATATAATAATAACGTAAAACACGGAAGTGACGAGAAATGATTAGTAATTGATTGATTACCGGCCGACGTCATAAATTGTTACTTTATGACGTTGTCGTTTAAACGTCCGAAGGGGCGTTTTCATATGTTGCGGCTCATATATATATCTTAACTGGTCACAGGTGACGAGGACAACACTCAGGTGGTGATAGCTCCTCATTTTGTTCAACACAGACAACCAAAAAAGCAACAGCATTTTACTTTGTATACATGACAAACTCTAAACATTTTTTAGAAAGTTTACATCAGATTTTGTTACAACAAAATAAACTTATAAGAACATTTAATGGATATCAGACACCTATGCAACAACTTAAAGTCGATTGCCCTGGTTGCAGGAGTATGGGTGAAGAACAATACATACCACAGTTAACCAGCCACTGGCAGACAGTTTCTGTTCACTTGCATCCTATAATATAACAGAAGTAAAGGTAATTCATAAATATACTGAAAAAATAAAGTTTAGCAAGCCCTATATGCACATCTAGCTTAAATAAATGTAATGTTATTTTATATTTTGAAGTATTTTAAATCATCGGCATGGCTTAGGTTGATCTTCTTTTTCACTTACTTTTTGTATTCCAATGTAAGTAACAGAGTTATCTCCCATTTAGTTAAAACATACTATTTCACATTTAAAAATACAAATAAGGTAAAGAGCAAGATTAAACATTACAAAATGACTGTTATGGGTCACAAGTTATAAAAACTGCTAAAACAATCAACACTTTCCTTGCCATTATATATGCCAAGATATAGGGAACCAAAGTTTACCGTTTGTGAAATTACCTCCCTTTACATTGATATAAGAGCAAAATTATAATTTCTGTAAATCATGTAGATTACCACATGTTGCTATTGTTTTCGCATATTTCTTTTGAGACTTATTCCCTTAATATAACTGATAATTATGTAAGTTTTATTGCCCATGACCGCTTCTACACATATCCTATAATCTGGTCAACGGGATTTGTATGTTATTTACTTGCTAACCTTATTTTTATCAGTATACTATAAGAAAGACAAGTGAGCCGAAATGGCCCTGAATCGCTCACCTAATGATCTTTGCAAAGATTAACAAATTGTCAAACAACCTTTTAATTTCATAATAGAATTAGATCATTCAGTCGATGGCACGTCATCGCAAAGTATCGCGTCAGCCTTAAAGCGTTTGGGCCCAGTAAGTGTAAATATGGTAATAGGGTGGTGATCTTAACGTTTTTCAAGTTATGACCCAGCGGGATGGACCCCGATGCTAGTTGGATGGTTATTAGTCCTTGAGCTGGCTATAGACACCCTCTCCCCCTCACCCACCGCCCCCAGGAGGGAATTTTGTAGGGTATGATTTTCTGAAAATCCATACAAAAAGCTTCAAAATGAGACATGTGTGCCAGCTGAGCATTGGGGAGTTTGTGTGTAACGCACGTGACAATTACGTTACCATAACAATTCCAGAACACCTTCAATAAACCTGAATATAAGTAAAACATTGGCATATGAACAACAAATACTACCTATATTTTAATTTAGACAGCCTTTTCAACATGATGCAAATATGCAGGGTTTACGTTACACCCTGTTCGTTACCCAAAAAATCATAAATACAGTTAATAATAACTAGATCATAAGTTACCAAAAGAGACCATCCCCACTCTGGGGGAATTTTGAAGGATATATTTTGCTACAAATGAATTATGTTTGCCAAATGAGAGTGGGATATAAGGGCATGACATACATTTGAAATACATTACCATTATCATGTTTTGAAAATGTAATACTCAAAAATTGTTTATATGCAACAAAACGGTATGTATATTTTATATTATTTATCAAACATGTTAAAAACCAAAATCTAATGAAGAAAACAAATTTCCAAAAGACAAAGCAGTTTACGTTAAGTGACACTGACACGAAATTTATGTTACCATTTAAAGTTATTTGTCATACATATCGAATGTTTCCAGAAATAAAGGCTCTAGTTCTTTACTGAAACAGTGACTATTTTAATAATAAAATGTTATTCATTAAATGAATATATAAAAGAATGAATAAATAAATAAAATATGTGTATATATGGATGATACAATATGTAAAATAAACACGAAAATTATGTTGCCATTTAAAGGGTTACATGAAATATTGGACGTTTCCAGAAAGTAATATAATTCATTAGTATAAGTAAATAAATAAATATAATGTCTAAAAATAAAATAAATATATAATAAATAAATATTTTAAAATGGCTCATAAATCAGAAAAATATTAATTGCACAATAAACTACTGGGAGCTTATCGGTTATTGACAATGTTATTTTACTAGTTATGGCATCTTCCCATACAATGTATCCTGCTTTTGAGACGAACCCCAAAGAATAATAATATTCTGTCCCCATCCAATGTAAGTTAGTCTTGCCTTATTTTGATTACTAGTATTTGGACACAATACTAATAATACTAACTCTTATCAAAGACAGACACAAAGGAAAATGACTTTGACATGCATTTATCTTCACTCTAACGCATATGTCCAATGTTCTTTGAGTATGACCATTGGAACTACACCAGACACATTCCAGTATATTTAAAGACACCCTGAGTCTTGACACAACCCATCCCCGGGTCAAATGAACTTCTCCAAAACAGGGAAGTCAGTGTCCCTCATCCACAAGTCATATAACTATTCAAAAACTATCAATCAACATGCACATTCTCAGGGTAACATCATTGTTATGCAGCATACCAGTAATACCACTGGTGCATTACACATCAATGTAGAGCAAAGCTGCTAGAGGCCACTCTCCAGATGGCAAATATGGCATCAGAAGTTATTTCTTTGCTCAAAGAACTGCATCCATCCCAAAGAACAATGAGAAAGACTTGAGAAGAGCCACAGAATCTATCATCGGTTTCACAAACCCAACTCCGAGTTGGTATCAATAACTATGAGCTATACCTCCAATCGTCCAGTATTCCAGCACAGAGAGATGTTGATGATGATCTATTACAGCATCAGGCGGAGAAGACCATGACATATTTGTCAATGACTTGTTAATCGACACGCCGACCCGATCTATAACACACTGTATTTGGTTAATTGGTTCCCTTATTAATCAGGTATAAGACAGATCTTAAGTTGAAGCTATCATATCCTCTAGGATCAGTACCATGGTCCCTTGCAACAGCTGACTCCAATTCAGTTAGAACTGACAAAGCCAAATTGCTCCATTGCTTAGAAGTATCAGTTGAGCCAGATACACAGCGACCTATTGAATATGTCTATGTGTGTGACATTAACGCAACACCTCACAATCAACCCTCAGTTCCTTACCAAAGCACCTTGAGTCGTCTGTGACAGACAATTGCATCCCTAGATCTATGAAGTATTTGGATGCAAGAGGCGAGGTGAAACCCCAACTTTCCTGTTGTCAGGGCCGAAAACAAAGACTTATTGTGATTTGAAGAGTTACACGAGTAATCGCGATAATACAGCACAATTCATTACTCGCATTTTCGGCTGGTGGAAAACGGACAGATATGCACCAAAGCTCCAAGGTCATGAAACCTACTCTGTCTGGGAAAAAAATCGTCTTTGCTGATGGTCAGGAAGATCTGGTTCATCATAGGAGGAAGCAGACATCTGAATAAATCAATCATAGTGCATTCTCCTGACACAGACATACTGATCCTGCTTTCAAAATTTGTTTCAGTAATACAACCATATGTCATATTTTTCACTGGGATGATTAAAAAAGGAGATGTTGCACGTGAAACAAATTGTAGAGGTTAAGGAGTCTGATATTTGCTCTTTACTACCCACACTACATTGCTTTACAAGCTGTGTTACAACCAGTGGCTTTGTAGGGAGAGGCAAGGCTGTCCCACTGAAGATGATTAAAAAGCACAGAGAGTTTGTGTCAATTTGGATTTATTGAACAGCAGCATGAATGTTTGATTTTCAAAAAAAGTATGTAGATCACGGAGAGGATAGCGTGCTGCCTATATGGCAAACCTCTTTACACAGATGTCAAATACGTTTTCGCGAAAATTCAAAGGCCACAACTAGAGCTTTTTTCCGTCATGTCAATTTTCTATAATCATTATATGCACACTTTCAAGTGCTTTTGTGGCACCATACTGACCAACATTAACCAAACGCAGAAACAAATGAGAGAAGATAAAGTTCTATAATTTGACTGGACTATTGGTGATATTGCATCACAATAGTTGGTTGCCATCATGTTCAAAGAGCCTGACACCGAAGAAGGAAGTAATAATGGGTAGGAAGATATGGCAGCCAACAAACTGATTGATATTGAGTTTGAAGAAAGTGATGACAATGTATAGAGGAATTATGAGCTCAAATGATGAAATATATTTCCATGAAAATGCATGCTATCTTATAGTGCTATACATTTATATTTGTTAGTAACGTAAGTAAAGTTCAAATCATTTTGTGAATATGCTGAAATTGCTTAATTTGTTACATTTGATTAATATATGAATACATTAGCAGTTAAAATTGTGCATATAAATTGCTATTTTTCTTTGAATTTGGTCAAGTAAAAAATACGGAAGAGTCGTGTAAATTATTCATTTCATTCAATGTTTGCATAAGTATAAACAATATATAAAGGAAAGTAAAGATATATATCCATGTTTTTATTTGATACTTAGATGTGGTATTTAAATAATATGATGCAAACATAACTGGTAACGTACGTAACTTTTAATACATGAGGTAACACATATTACCTTGACATAATTTCATGTCTGTTCAAACACTGTTGTTACCATCGATGATGTTTACAGGTATATTGTAAGGTAATTGGTCAAATTTTCTAGATTTCTAGTAACACACGGAAAATTAATATTAATTATTTTAAAAAAGACACAACGTAACGGACAATACAAGAACCAAACATTATTCACATCATGGATATGTATGTCTGTTATAACTAAGATGTTTAAAATAATTTTCGGATATAAAACACTTATTTTCGTAATTTCTTAAACCAAACACCTTCATTCAACAAGGTAACGTAAATTACAGTAACAAAGGTTTAATAATGCAGGTATCAAACGTATAAACATTAAGTGAAATGAAATTTTGTATTTTAAAAAGCATAAATAATGTTCAAAATGAGTTGTTACAATCAATTATGTCTAAAGGAATGTTGCAATAAAATTTTAATAGTATATTGGATGATTTGTTCTAATTTCGTTTAACATGCAGAAAATAGAAAATGATTTGAAAACACACAATGTAACGGACATTGCAAGAACCAAATATTATTAACATCATGGGAACATATGTCTGTGATATCTGTAAGGTTTGGAATAATTTTCGGATGTAACATCATTAATGTTCTTAATGTCTTATGTTAATAAACTTAATAAAACAAGGTAACGTAAATTACGGTAACGTAGGCTTAGTAATGCAGGTATCCAAGGTATAAAAAGTAAGTAAAACCAACTTTTGTATTATAATAGGCATGAATAATGAAGACAACTTAATATACAAACCCTTTCTTCCATACATGTTTAGTCTTAAAATTAATTATTTTATAGGTATTCTACACCCAGTAACACGATAAAGCCCCAGTCGCCAGATGCCACACATGTTCCAAAATCCTCTACACATAATGGGCTTTTAGAAAAATAGGGTACCGGTATACAAAATTCCCCCTGGTTGGGGGAGGGTTTCTCCTACTAGCTTACAGCCTATATATCCACATGATCATGCCCATTAAGTATATATATGCCTTTAGAGTGGGCATCTCAACAGTTTCCAAGTTATGACCCAGGGGTTATGTCCCCGGTGATGGGAATAGAACCAAAGACCGATGCTGGTTGGATGGTTGAATCTATCTGTTCATGCCCAGTTCATGAAATATTAGACCTCTAGCTCATGACAGTAGTTTCAAAGAAGAAGATTTGTTAAAGATTTTCTTATACAACTCTTATATAAATCTATGACCCTATGTGGGGCCGGATTTTACTCCAGGGTCACAATTTGAACAAAATTGGTAAAGGACCATAATCTTATGCTACATGCAGTATATGAGAGCTATATACCTTGTGGTCTCAGAGAAGAAGTTTATTCTCTATATAAGTCTATGTACAAATTTAACGCCAGGGTCGCCATTTAAACAAACTTGGTAGAGGATAATAAGCAAATGGTATATGCATAATATTAAACCTCTTAAGCTCTTGTGGTTTTTGAAGGAGAAGGAGATTTTTTTTGTAACTATATCTCAAATGAAACATTATGATGATGGGATTACACTGTATACATTTGTTTGCTCCTACGTCATCGGTAGGGCCTGGGGGAAGGGGCATCAAATACACTTATAATTCAATTACACTGTCATTTTTCCATACTTTTGCATATTAATAGGCATAATATTCATCTATGAAAGAGATACACAGCATGTCGAATAATTTATTATTTAAAACTCACACGTCTTCCCTGCGGTTGGGGTGGGTGGGTGGGGGAGGGTAACAGGGGTCAATGTCTCAAACGAACATTTTGAAGAAGGGATTACAGTGTATAATAATGTTTTTCTCCTGTATGTGTGTCTGTGGGTGGTGGGGGCTCGGTGGTGGGGGTGGGGAGTGGGTGTTGTGGGGTGGAGGTTGTAAGGGGCATCATAAGGTCCAATATACACAAAATTCAATTTCAGTGTCATTTTTCTATTATTTTTTTTTAAACTTGACAATTATACAAGTAAACAATTTCAGTGTTTCCACCTTAGAGGTGTGCCAAGGTGTGTGAGTGGTGGTGGTGGTGGTGACTGTGTGAAGAAAATGTGGGTATTTGTGATGGCGCGCTGTCAAATTCATTCTAGTTATTTATTTAGTTTGTTGCACATTATGCTGATTTCAAAGAATTAATTATAAAGAATGTTGGATGGATTTCTGATGTCACATTTACTGACATTTTCATGTAAGGTAATGATAATACAAATAGAAGTGTTATATGACTGGTATTCACAATTTTTTGCATTTTTTAATTTAACAAGAAACAGTATCTTTGTTTATATGTCTGTCTTTCCTTTCTGATGGTTGGCTAACATGTTTGGCTCATCACAAAGTGGTCAATTACACTGACAAATGCACCAAAGGTAGCAGTCCAGCAGTAACAAATGTATGTCTCCATAGTTCCCTGAGACCAGTAGTAACAAATGTATGTCTCCATAGTTCCCTCAGACCAGCAGTAACAAATGTATGTCTCCATAGTTACCTGAGACCAGTAGTAACAAATGTATGTCTCCATAGTTCCCTGAGACCAGCAGTAACAAATGTATGTCTCCATGGTTCCCTGAGACCAGCAGTAACAAATGTATGTCTCCATAGTTCCCTGAGTCCAGCAGTAACAAATGTATGTCTCCATAGTTCCCTGAGACCAGCAGTAACAAATGTATGTCTCCATAGTTCCCTGAGACCAGTAGTAACAAATGTATGTCTCCATAGTTCCCTGAGACCAGTAGGAACAAATGTATGTCTCCATAAATCCCTGAGACCAGCAGTAACAAATGTATGTCTCCATAGTTCCCTGAGACCAGTAGTAACAAATGTATGTCTCCATAGTTCCCTGAGACCAGTAGTAACAAATCTATGTCTCCATAGTTCCCTGAGACCAGCAGTAACAAATATATGTCTCCATAGTTCCCTGAGACCAGTAGTAACAAATGTATGTCTCCATAGTTCCCTGAGACCAGCAGTAACAAATGTATGTCTCCATAGTTCCCTGAGACCAGTAGTAACAAATGTATGTCTCCATAGTTCCCTGAGACCAGTAGTAACACATGTATGTCTCCACAGTCCCCTGAGACCAGTAGTAACAAATGTATGTCTCCAGAGATCCCTGAGACCAGTAGTAACAAATGTATGTCTCCATAGTTCCCTGAGACCAGTAGTAACAAATGTATGTATCCACAGTTCCCTGAGACCAGTAGTAACAAATGTATGTCTCCACAGTTCCCTGAGACCAGTAGTAACAAATGTATGTCTCCATAGTTCCCTGAGACCAGTAGTAACAAATGTATTTCTCCATAGTTCCCTGAGACCAGTAGTAACAAATGTATGTCTCCATAGTTCCCTGAGACCAGTAGTAACAAATGTATGTCTCCATAGTTCCCTGAGACCAGTAGTAACAAATGTATGTCTCCATAGTTCCCTGAGACCAGTAGAAACAAATGTATTTCTCCATAGTTCCCTGAGACCAGTAGTAACAAATGTATGTCTCCATAGTTCCCTGAGACCAGTAGTAACAAATGTATGTCTCCATAGTTCCCTGAGACCAGTAGTAACAAATGTATGTCTCCATAGTTCCCTGAGAAATCCAAATATTCATGTTAGATGTGTAATTAAAAAAAAATTGTGAAAATCCCGACCGACGACTAACTAAGATATAAATGAACTCCGTAGGTACGACTGAAGACCCTGATACTTGTCTAATGCAGCATAAAAAAATTAAGAATATCTTGGTATAATATTATATACTGTATTTAAAAGAAATAAATTGCAGATTTACAGAATTTTAATGCATTTTCTATTTGTGTTGTACAGATGATGACCATTGCATTTTTTATTACTCAATATACGTTTACCGTTTCACCCAACAGATGTTGACTCTTGTTTTGTTGATTGGATACTGTTTCTGTAAATTATTTTTTAATCCATCAATACCTGAATTTTGTCCACTCTTCTTTTATAAGACCATAGTAATATGATAACTTTTTAAATGGCGTCCATTATATTGGTAAAAATATATATTTCATAACTTTTTTAAATGGTATTTTGAACAATATTTTTTTGCAAAAGTGAAACAAGATGTTTAAGTAGATGTTTAAGTATGTATTTTGACAAAAAAAAAGCGATCATGTTAAGAAATCAACAGAGCAACACAGATATTTTGCGGTCATCCTGGTATTTTAATTAAAACATTTTTGAGTGTTTCAAAAGACATATAATGTGAAGCATGTTTTTAGCAGACGTTGACTGTTCCACAAACAGACGTTGATTCAAGGGTATCGTGTAGGTTATTGCCTGCGATATGTTAAGAGTCACTATGTTTGAAATCACAGTTGAGATGGACGGGTGGAAAGGGATAATACTATATGCCCTTCCACCAGATGGCAGCTGGCTGTATGGACAGGGGTAACACTATTTGCCCTTCCACCAGATGGCAGCTGGCTGTATGGACAGGGGTAACACTATATGCCCTTCCACCAGATGGCAGCTGGCTGTATGGACAGGGGTAACACTATTTGCCCTTCCACCAGATGGCAGCTGGCTGTATGGACAGGGGTAACACTATATGCTATTTAACCAGATGGCAGCTGGCTGTACGGACAGGGGTAACACTATATGCCCTTCCACCAGACAGCAGCTGGCTGTATGGACAGGGGTAACACTATTTGCCCTTCCACCAGATGGCAGCTGGCTGTATGGACAGGAGTAACACTATATGCCCTTCCACCAGACAGCAGCTGGCTGTATGGACAGGGGTAACACTATATGCCCTTCCACCAGATGGCAGCTGGCAGTACGAACAGAGGTAACACTATATGCCCTTCCACCAGATGGCAGCTGGCTGTACTGACAGGGGTATTACTATATGCCCTTGCACCAGTACGGACAGGGATAACACTATATACCCTTCCACCAGACAGTAGCTGGCTGTACGGACAGGGGTAACACTATATGCCCTTCCACCAGATGGCAGCTGGCTGTCTGGACAGGGATAACACTATATGCCCTTCCACCTGACGGCAGCTGGCTGTACGGACAGGGATAACACTTTATGCCCTTCCACCAGGTGGCAGCTGGCAGTACGAACAGGGGTAAAACTATATGCCCTTCCACCAGATGGCAGCTGGCTGTACAGACAGGGATAACACTATATGCCCTTCCACCAGATGGCAGCTGGCTGTACGGACAGGGATAACACTATATGCCCTTCCACCAGATGGCAGCTGGCTGTACGGACAGGGATAACACTATATGCCCTTCCACCAGATGGCAGCTAGCTGTACGGACAGGGATAACACTATATGCCCTTATACCAGATGGCAGCTGGCTGTACGGACAGGGATAACACAATATGCCCTTCCACCAGATGGCAGCTGGCTGTACGGACAGGGATAACACTATATGCCCTTCCACCAGATGAGAGCTGGCTGTACGGACAGGGGTAACACTATATGCCCTTCCATCATTGGCACACAAATTCTGAACAAATGTATAATGATTCAATGAATAGACAGGGGACTGGACGGATGGACGGACAGGGTAACACAATATGCCCTTCCACCATTATTCAAATGGCGGGGGGCATGGATTATAAGAATCTTTCATGGGTAACCGGTTCAGATAGGGAATTCCAACCCGAGGTATACGTGTTTTTATCGGACCGAGGCTCTGCCGCCAGCTACTAACGTTTTGTATGTTTTCCTGCATACCGGATGTTGGCACGCATGAATTTTATCTCGACCCTAGGGTGAGATGGAAATATCTAGCCCCGGTAAAATGACGGATATCCTTGTCCGGTATGCAAGAAACTAATTTTCCAATAATTACCCAAGTTTAGAGAACATTCATTTTGGGGATTTTTGAATTGTTGTACCTGATCAGAAGGTAGTCGGGGTCCATCCTTGCCATCTGTACTTAATTTGAACAACCATTAATGTTTCATCATCTTGTTATTTAACTTACCAAATCAATAATACTTCGCAGATTCAAGCCTACTTGAACTTGTGTTGTAATGTTTGGCCGTATCTTAGCATTGTACTGTAGACCAGTCCAAATAGCATCACGCACATTTTTTACTCCAGTTCTATAATCTTCCGAGACAGTTGCACTTGTACCTGGAACATGGATATGCCATTTTGCAATCAAGGAATGCACTTAATCTGGAATTATGACAACAGTGTAACAGCAATTATGGAGATCTGCAATAATAATAATATTTCAAGATATTCTAGATATTTTCCCCGTCTTATTGCTGAATTTTACCTTCAGTTTAAAGGGACTATCAGTTATTTCAATGCCATTTTATGACCAAGTGTTATTTATTGACCAATAATTTGCAATTTAATTACAATGGTTGTTTCCAAATTACTGCTTAGTAGTTGCATATTTCTTTATCAATTGATGCAATAAAGAATTACCTCCTTTGACATTCTAACATTTTCAAAAACACAAATAAAACTTTATAATTAAATTTTTCTATCAGTCAGGACTCAAACATTTGGCGTGGAATAGTAGGGTGAGCAGGTAAATTATCGGAAAGTTATCATTGACTTGGGGTGTTTAAATATATAAGTAACAAGGTTGCAATACAAAACACATGTACAAAAATACTAGTCAAAACTACCCACCTAAATTACCCAGGAAATTGCATCATTTGGTTATTACCTTCATATTATTATAATTCTCTATAAAGGACATGAACGGGAAATTTTGGTGTTCTTCACACCTTTTTCAGAGGTCAAGCAGACGTTCAAAATAATCTCAATTACATGCACACCATATACTATCGTATGTTTCCTATCCAACAATACCTTTTTTCCTATGATACCTGGTAAACTCGCCGAGATATCAAAGTCTAAAATCACAAGGGTGCAATTTAAATCTACTAGTCATTTGTCTAAATATCCAGTTTACATTCCAAAATATGTTTGTGTTATTTTCGGCAATCTGATGCAATCGAGATATTCCGATTGAACAAATGACATCATAATGCAGTCTAGATACTGAGGTTGAACTACTTATGTCATAATGCAGTCTAGATACTGAGGTTGAACTACTTATGTCATAATGCAGTCTAGATACTGAGGTTGAACTACATACGTCATAATGCAGTCTAGATACTGAGGCTGAACTACTTACGTCATAATGCAGTCTAGATACTGAGGCTGAACTACTTACGTCATAATGCAGTCTAGATACTGAGGTTGAACTACTTACGTCATAATGCAGTCTAGATACTGAGGCTGAACTACTTACGTCATAATGCAGTCTAGATACTGAGGTTGAACTACTTACGTCATAATGCAGTCTAGATACTGAGGCTGAACTACTTACGTCATAATGCAGTCTAGATACTGAGGTTGAACTACTTACGTCATAATGCAGTCTAGATACTGAGATTGAACTACTTACGTCATAATGCAGTCTAGATACTGAGGTTGAACTACTTACGTCATAATGCAGTCTAGATACTGAGGTTGAACTACTTACGTCATAATGCAGTCTAGATACTGAGATTGAACTACTTACGTCATAATGCAGTCTAGATACTGAGATTGAACTACTTACGTCATAATGCAGTCTAGATACTGAGGTTGAACTACTTATGTCATAATGCAGTCTAGATACTGAGGTTGAACTACTTACGTCATAATGCAGTCTAGATACTGAGATTGAACTACTTACGTCATAATGCAGTCTAGATACTGAGGTTGAACTACTTACGTCATAATGCAGTCTAGATACTGAGGTTGAACTACTTACGTCATAATGCAGTCTAGATACTGAGGTTGAACTACTTACGTCATAATGCAGTCTAGATACTGAGATTGAACTACTTACATCATAATGCAGTCTAGATACTGAGATTGAACTACTTACGTCATAATGCAGTCTAGATACTGAGATTGAACTACTTACGTCATAATGCAAGATACTGAGGTTGAACTACTTACGTCATAATGCAGTCTAGATACTGAGGTTGAACTACTTATGTCATAATGCAGTCTAGATACTGAGATTGAACTACTTACGTCATAATGCAGAACATTATGATGTCATTTGTTCAATCGGAATATCTCGATTGCATCAGATTGCCGAAAATAACAGAAACTTCATTTTTGAATGTAAACCGGATATCCAGACAAATGACGAGTAGATTTAAATTGTTTCAGACAAAATTCAACAGGTAGCTAAATAAGTTGTATATCATTAAAACAGAATTTTTTAGTGGTAAATAAAAATACATTTCTTTTCAAAATCGGTTGAGAAATAAAAAAAATTACATGCGGAAGTTGTTTTTGATTGGGCATTTTCAATGCAAAATTCTGGAGTATGAAAAATTAGAAAGAAAAAAATAATTTTACAATTAATATTAACAACATTACGTGGTCTGAGTATTAACTTTCATACTCCATCCAACCCCTTCTTTAAGAAGTGAAAACGGGGTTGGCTGGGGTATGAAATAAAACCTTAATTTCGGCTAAAAGAATTTGCATATTGTAAAATTAAAACATTTAATAGGTAATTTTAAAAAGGTTATCACATTTTTTCAGTAAAACTTATTTTTTAAACATGTTTTATTGTCGAAATATCCGTTATAAAATCCTGCTAATATCAGCTTTTACATCGCTTAATGGAATTAAGGTGGGAACATGTAATGGAATGCTTTTAATGTGTTAAATAAACATAAATTAAGACACTCTGAAAGTTTTATAGCAAAATATTAAGGCTAACTGATGTTATTTGAGTTTTCTTAATTTTCTGCTGTCCCAGCAACAAGGAGTTTACATGGGGACATCTAAATAGTATTTTGGCTGTAAAATATGTATTTCCTAACCTAAAAAGATATTTTTATTTACCACTAAAAATTCCAGTTCCAGTGATGAACGTATTATTAAAATTTCTCATGTAATTGCTGAAAAAACCTTTGCCTGAAACAAGGGCCCTGAACAATTATGCTTATAAAGGTTTACCACCACTAATTACATGTAAACCTCCGAGGTGTAGTCGAACGTAGTTCGTATAATAAAAAGTAATCCCTCCTTTTTTGATGGAAATGGGCATTATTATAAGTAGTGGAAAACTGCCCATTTCTGTTCGATTTTGTGGTTGTATGTATAAGAAGCGTATTAATAGGTTTTACTGGATCACTGATGAACATTTTTGAAATTTCGACTCTATGCTTACACTTTGTGAGCAACCATCACTGAAAACAGCTGTACCCTTGACCAGTGTTTAGTAAACAAACAAGAACTTTCTTACATGTCTTGAGACCCCACCTTTTCTGTTGATTTTTCAAGTGGAAAACTAGTTTTCTCTATGAAAATTACACTGCTGCATTATCTATAGTTGCAGCAAATCATTAATATGTGGCACTTTAACATTGATGTCTATGGGGAAAAAAATTAATGGTTTCATACCTATAAAACAAAAACTTGCCAAGCCACTAAGTTTTTCAGACCAAACTTTTCATTAACAATAATTAAACTGGTCGGATAGGCCCAAGTTAGTGCATGTGCAACTGAAGCACATTATCATGGTTGTATTTATAATTGAATCATAAGACATCCACAATTACTTCAGGTTGTCTCCAGTCAATTAAATATTTGAAGCATCTATTTATGCAGCTGCATGTCTGACCAGGAGCTTGCGAACACAAGCTTTAAACTTCAATGTCTGTTTACACATATGTTCATTGTCTGTTTACACGTATGTTCATTGTCTGTTTATGCGTATGTTCATTGTCCGTTTACACGTATGTTCATTGTCTGTTTATGCGTATGTTCATTGTCCGTTTACACGTATGTTCATTGTCTGTTTACACGTATGTTCATTGTCTGTTTACACATATGTTCATTGTCTGTTTACACGTATGTTCATTGTCTGTTTACACGTATGTTCATTGTCTGTTTATGCGTATGTTCATTGTCTGTTTACACGTATGTTCATTGTCTGTTCATTAAGTGGGGCACGTGCCAGGTCCACCGTTATTTATCATTGGATTTAAATGCCCAGAATGCACCAAATGCCATGTAGGAAACTAATTCGCACTCCCTGTAGGATTTCACCCCCATGCTATTAAACTCCTTGATTTGCACTTCTTTAAAAGGCCAACTTTAATTTTCAGCAATGTTTAAAGCAGTGGACATTATTATTCACATACTTGACCTGACTGGTCGTGATTTGTCTGATGTGATCAGAAAACTGGACAACCTTTACTGATTTTATAGAAAATATTTTATAAACACATTTTGACGAAGTGCCAAAATAGTTTTATTCAAACTAGTGTGGTTATTTATGTAAAAATCATTGTTTTTTGAGACTGAATCTATTATAATTATGTTGTTTACCTGCACACACCAATAAGCATGACCTGGGCTTATATTTGTATTCAACTGCTACATAGTACATATACTGTCAGTGCTAGTTCAGATTACTGCTACATGGTACATTATTATACTGTCAGTGCTAGTTCAGATTACTGCTACATTGTACATAATTATACTGTCGTACTAGTTCAGATTACTGCTACATAGTACATATACTATTAGTGCTAGTTCAGATTACTGTTACGTAGTACTGTCAGTGCTAGTTCAGATTACTGCTACATAGTACATAATTATACTGTCAGTGCTAGTTCAGATTACTGCTACGTAATACATATACTGTCAGTGCTAGTTCAGATTACTGCTACATAGTACATATACTGTCAGTGCTAGTTCAAATTACTGCTACGTAGTACTGTCAGTGCTAGTTCAGATTACTGCTACATAGTACATAATTATACTGTCAGTGCTAGTTCAGATTACTGCTACATAGTACATATACTGTCAGTGCTAGTTCAGATTACTGCTACATAGTACATAATTATACTGTCAGTGCTAGTTCAGATTACTGCTACATAGTACATATACTGTCAGTGCTAGTTCAGATTACTGCTACTTAGTACATATATAGTGTCTGTGCTAGTTTAGATTAGTTCAATTGTGAAGAAGTGTGATATAGGCCAACTATTAGTAACTAACAGTAAATAATAAAGGGCAATAACTTCATAAAAGGCAGTTTTTACTTCCTACACATTTTTGGTAGTTGTCTTGCACACCTAGTTTGGTAATGTTAGCTTATATAGGTTTTGAGAAGTAGGCGACACACACTTTTACAATGGCAAGCCTTGACTATGAATAACTGTAATTTGTATCTGAGTTATCTGCCCTTGCTTCCTACACATCATTACTTGCTAGTGATCTTGCACACTAAGTTTGGTACATGTAGGACTAACATTTTTTGGTTGGAAGGTTGTATCCATTTATTCCAGTAGGTGTATATATAGTTTTAGGGTGGGGACCTCAACAGTTTCCAAGATATGACCCAGCGGTTATGTCCCCAGGGGTGGGGATAGACCCCAGGGCCAATGCTGGTTGGATGGTTGTATCCATTTGTTCATGCTCAGTAAGTGTATACATGGTTATAAAGTGGAGACCTCAACAGTTTCCAAGTTATATGACCAAGAAGCTATTCCCCAAGGATGGGGATGGATCCCAGGGCCAATACTGGTTGGATGGTTGTATCCATTTGTTTATGCCCAGTAAGTATATATATGGTTCTAGGGTGAGGATCTCAACAGCTTCCAAGTTATGACCTAGGAATTATTTCCCCAGGAGTGGAGATAGACCCCAGGGCTAATGCTGGTTGGATGGTTGTATCCATCTGTTCATGCTCAGTAATTGTATAATAGTTATAGGGCGGGGATCTCAATGATTTCCAAGTTATGACCCAGGGGCTATTTCCCCAAATCAAGGGCCATAACTCAGTTGTTACTAGTTCGATCTGGCTGGGTATTCAAACTTTTCTGAGCTTTAAATTGATATCAACAATCTTTCA
The DNA here is from genome assembly GCA_037043455.1 of Cyrtodaria siliqua. NCBI lineage: Eukaryota > Metazoa > Mollusca > Bivalvia > Adapedonta > Hiatellidae > Cyrtodaria > Cyrtodaria siliqua. The sequence goes on from JAWPHD010001611.1 coordinate 283,928, forward strand.
AAGATTGGTAAAGATCAGATGTAAATGAAAGCCCTAACAACTTAACGAGGCAAAATATAGCATATTTAAGAAAATCAAGGGCCATAACTCCAGTGTTACTTGTCCGAACTGGATGGTTTTCGAACTAGTCCAAGCTTTCTGTCAAAGCAGTGTATATAACAATAGGTCAATGACCTTGAAGTCCTACTGACATGTTTTTGATATCTAGATCAGCATTCCTGTGAAGTTTATCAGGTAGTTTTAGAGGAGTAGTCACTAGAAGTTTTTACTATATAACTCTATGTAAACAAAGATGGCCTCGGCAGCCATGTTTAATGTTGAATCAAAATAATTTTCAACAAGGACCAACATCATGACATGCTGATCATTTTAGAATTTTTTTGCTAGGATCAACTAGATATCAAGAGCAACATTCCTGTGAAGATTCATGAAAATCCGTCAAGTAGTTTCAGAGGAGTTGTCGCTAAACGCTTTTACTATATAACTCTATGTAAACAAGGATGGCCACTGGCAGCCATGTTTAACGTTGAATCAAAATGATTTTCGACAATGACCAACCTCATGTCAGGTTGATCATTTTAGAAAAAGTCCCATATAGTTTTCAGGAAGTAATCGCTACAAATTCGTTTTTTTTAAATCTGTTTTTAGCCATGGCAGCCATCTTGAATTCATGGCCAGCCTGAAATGTTGCTAGGATCAACTAGACATCAAGAGCAACCTTGCTGTAAAGTTTCATGAAAATCTGTCAAGTAGTTTCAGAGGAGTAGTTGCTACAAGTTTTTATTAAATAACTCTATGTAAACAAAGATGGCCACTGGCAGCAATGTTTAATGTCAAAACAAAACAATTTTTGAAAAGGATCAACATTATGTCATGCTTATCATTTTAGAAAAAGTCCCATATCAATATCACTTATAGTTTTCAAGAAGTAGTCACTACAAACTTGTTTTTTAAAAATCAATTTTTAGCTGTGGTGGCCATCATGAATTTCCGGCCGACAAGGATCAGCAATATGTCATGCTGATCATTTTAGAAAAAGTCCCATATCAATATCACATATAGTTTTCAAGAAGTAGTCGCTACAAACTTGTTTTTTAAAAATCTATTTTTAGCTGTGGCGGCCATCATGAATTTCCGGCCGACAAGGATCAGCAATTTGTCATGCTGATCATTTTAGAAAAAGTCCCATATCAATATCACATATAGTTTTCAAGAAGTAGTCGCTACAAACTTGTTTTTTAAAAATCTATTTTTAGCTGTGGCGGCCATCATGAATTTCCGGCCGACCTGAAATTTTGCTAGGATCAATTAGACATCAAGAGCAACGGTCCTCTAACATTTCATGAAAATCCGTTTAGTAGTTTCAGAGGAGTAATCACTACAAGTTTTTACTATATAACTCTATGTAAACAAAAATGGCTGCTAGCGACCATGTTTAATGTTGAATCAAAATAATTTTTAACAAGGACCAACATCATGTCATGCTGATCATTTTAGAAAAAGTCCCATATCAATATCACTTAAAGTTTTCTGGAAGTAGTCGCTACAAATTTGTTTGTTTTTAATCTATTTTTAGCCCTGGTGGCCATTTTGAATTTCTATCAGCCTGAAATTTTGCTAGGATCAACTAGACATCAAGAGCAACATTCCTGTTTCATGAAAATCCGTCAATTAGTTTCAGAGAAGTAGTCGTTACAAGTTTTCATTATATAACTATATGTAAACAAAGATTATATAACTATATGTAAACAAAGATGGCCGCTGATGGCCATCTTTAATGTCGAATCAAAATAATTTTCGACAAGGATCAACATCATGTCATGCTGATCATTTTAGAAAACTCCCATATCAATATCATTTATAGTTTTCAAGAAGTAGTCGCTACAAACTTTCTTAAAAACGTTTAAAACTCTATTTTTAGCCATGGCGGCCATCTTCAATTTCCGGCTGGCCTGAAATTTTCTAGGATCAACTAGACATTAAGAGCAACGTTCCTGTTAAGTTTTATGAAAATCTGTCATGTAGTTTCAGAGGAGTAGTCGCTACAAGTTTTCATTATATAACTCAATGTAAACAAAGATGGCCGCTGGCAGCCATATTTGACCAACATCATGTCATGCTGATCATTTTAGAAAATGTCCTATCTCAATATCACTTATAGTTTTCAAGACGTAGTCACTAAAATCTGGTATTTTAAAAATCTATTTTTAGCTTTGGTGGCCATCTTGGATTTTACATCAACATGGATTTTTGCTAGGATCAACTAGACTTCATGGGCAACATTTCTGTAAAGTTTCATGAATATCCATCCAGTAGTTTCAGAGGAGTTTAAAAAGAAGAGGGCCAAATGGCCCTAAATCGATCACCTGAGGATCTTTGCAATGATGAAAAAAGTGTCCTTTCGCAAATGCTGATTGAAGATGTTTTTAAGTCTTTCCTTATGTAAGTCTATGTAAAAACATGCAAAATCTCTTCATACAAACTTTGGACCCAGGGGTTGCAGCCATCTTTGTCCCCAGGGGCTTCAAATGAGCAAACTTGATAGACGGTTAGCGATCATTAATAATAATAAAGAACAAGAGAGCAAGAGGGCATGTGGATGCTCTACAAGCTAAAATGGCTCTTATTTCAAGGGGTTTCATCATTAAATTCCTTTCAATACCTTTTTACAAGTGCAAAACACAACAACACCCTCAACTGAAATTTAAACTCGCAACTCCATGCTAACAATTTAAAAGAAGATTTTTTAAGTTTTCCCTATATAAGTCTATGTAAAACATGCAAAATCTTTATATACAAACTATAGAAAAATTAACAAAAGAAAAAACGCATCCAAAGCCCTAGCTTCCCAGTAGACAAGAAGTAATTCAAAGATTTTTCTAAGGGCCATCTTGGATGTCACGTTTAACTTATTTAACAAATTTGAAAAACATTCATCAAAGGATCAACCATGTGAAGTTTGGTCAAAATTGTTCAAGCTGTTTCTGAGAAGACGACTTTTTGAAGATTATCCCTATATAAGTCTATGTAAAACATGTGATCCCTGGGGCGGGCCAAATGTGACCCCCGGATCACCATTTGAACAAGCTTGGTAGAGGACCATAAGCTTGTAGTAAATGCAAAATATTAAACATCTGGCTCTTGTAGTTTCAGAATAATATTTTTTAAGTATTTCCCTGTACAAGTCTATGTAAAACATTTGACCTCTGGGGAGGGGCCATATGTGACCCAAAGGTCACCATTTGTAAAAACTTGGTAGAGGCCCATAAGTCTATAGCAAATGCAAAACATTAAACCTCTGGCTCTTGTAATTTCAGAGAAGAAGATTTTTTTAGTTTTCCCTATATAAGCCTATGTAAAACATGCAAAATCTGAATATACTGTACCAACTTTAGAAAAATTAAACAGAAGAAAAACAGGAAATAAATCAAAGGACTGAAGGTCCTGAGAGTCGCCAAGATTGAACAGTGTCTGTCTTCTTGGTGAGGTTAAAGGTTATGTTAAATTTTACAGGTGTGGCGTATTAAAATGAAATGTTGATGCTTATTGTTTGCAACCGTGTCGGTCGGTGTCGTGTCGGTTTTGGTTTTCGTGTGTATGTCAGTGCTCACAGGCAATTATTTTAAGAGACAGGCCCAGGGCTTGTTGCTTCTGAAAATGGACAGGCCCTGATTTAAAATGGACAGGCCCGATTTAAAATGGAAAGGTCCAATATTTTTTTCTTATCGGAAATTAGTCTTTATTCGCTTTTATACTACACATTTGTTACATATGTAGTAATCAAACTCAGAACCTCCTGACTATATTTTTCTTTTTGCTACCACTTTATGCTCCTTGTCAGTGGACGTATTTACTACTTTGTTTCAAATAAGTTAGAATAGAATATTACATAGTAATTTATAACCGATGCAAAGGAGAGTACTAGCACTTTTTGCCAAACGATAATAATCAGAGCAGACTTGGTGAAACTGGAGCCAAGTTTTTAATCAGGTTTTATTAGACTATCAGGGCCTCCTGTGGCTATATTTGCCTTTTTGTCACCACTTTCTACAAGTTAAAGAATTAGGAGCCTAGACTAGAAAGCATTTAAAAGTAGGATTCCAGGAACTCATTACACTTTAAATAATGAATAGAAATATACTTTAAATCTGTATCTATACATATATATTTTTTTTCCCCACCAACATGTATTTGTAAAGGACAGTTTTTCTTATTTGATTATGTAAAAAAAAATTTTTTTTTTTTTTTTTATCCTAAATTATGCAGTATGACTAGATATAGAAAAGGGCCATTTTCACAGAAAAGGACAGAAAAGGGTTGGGCGGCACAGAAAAGGGCCGATTAAATGCACATATTTAACTTGTGATTAAAAAGTGATTTAAAACGTTTAATATTGATTATAAACACGATTGACAGTGAAAAAAAGTTTTTTTGTTTTTTTTTGGTGTTAATATCATTAATATATGTTCCCATGCTATTGCGAAAAGGACATCGCCGGACAGAAAAGGGCTTGTTAAATGCACTAGTATACCTTATATTAAATAAAAGGTGATTTAAAATGATTTATATTGATAATACACACTTTATAAAAAAAGAAAAAATAGTTTTATGTTTTTATTGCTAGTAATATTATTAATATATGTCTTCATGCTATTACGAAATCAACGTGGCCTTTGATACAAAATGGTTTATGATTATTTAAATTGAATAAAAACTGATACAAAACGGTTTATATTGATAATTAACACTATATTGCAATAAAGAGTTTTAAGTTTTTATTTGTAATAATTCATTGAATCTGTTTTATTATGCTATTAAGAAGGATGCAGCGGTACAGAAAAGGGTCTGTTTAGTATAGATAATTCCTTCTATTGAATAAGTTCGATGCATCAATATTTTTTATTGATATGAAACTGTATTAAAAACTATAATATTTAAAAAGAAAAAGTTTTTTGATTGTTTGTAATAGTATCATTGAATATTAACAAAAATTAAATTGCAATCCAATGCTAGTCTACTATTCTTGATTGAATGACCTGTATATCACACCTCCGTTAATTGCATTACATTTGAGATGGTTATTAGGATTATCACACATTTGTTAATGTCCTCTAATGTCAATCATTAGATGTGTTAATTTGTTCAGGAAGATGAACCTGAAAATACAAATTGAATACAATATTTATTTTAATTAAAACAAAAGTTTTACTAGTGAACTGTCGTGTGGAGCGTTGTAACCTGAACTCATGATGTGTGAAGCAATGAAATTAGCGTCTCAATTTATTTAACATCTGTGTCTGAAACGCATATTACCCTTTGTAAATCTTTCTAATGTTGTAATATATCTATCTCCAAATACAGCATACAACATGATTTTATTTCAGGTCAAAAGTAATGTATTAAAGTTGAAATAGTACATATATACAGGCGGATAATAGTACATATATACAGTATAATAGTACATATATACAGTATAATAGTACATATATACAGTATAATAGTACATATATACAGTATAATAGTACATATATACAGTATAATAGTACATATATACAGTATAATAGTACATATATACAGTATAATAGTACATATATACAGTATAATAGTACATATATACAGTATAATAGTACATATATACAGTATAATAGTACATATATACAGTATAATAGTACATATATACAGTATAATAGTACATATATACAGTATAATAGTACATATATACAGTATAATAGTACATATATACAGTATAATAGTACATATATACAGTATAATAGTACATATATACAGTATAATAGTACATATATACAGTATAATAGTACATATATACAGTATAATAGTACATATATACAGTATAATAGTACATATATACAGTATAATAGTACATATATACAGTATAATAGTACATATATACAGGTGGATAATATTAACATCATTCACTCAATTGGAAACTTATTGTATTAAGAGTCAAATAAAATTAAAATTTAATTAGTTTGCCTTGAGCTTGGTATGCAATCGAGTAAATTTTCCGAGTATGGTCTTGTATACAGGTGTCACTCAGTTGATGGTTGACATTGGCGCGCGTTCCATGTTAAGGCGTTAATTGGATTAACACCTGTACGTTTAATTGGATTATCACCTGTATGTTTACTGAATGATATACCTGTATACCTGTGTATTTACATTTCTGCTGACAATTTCCCTTTGATTTCTTTAAATAAATATAGCCTATGTATTGTAGGTAGAAGTAATTAAAAGCAACTTGTATATAACCAAATTGATTTTATTCCAACAATAAATTGTAATCAAAATTACACTGTGTCCCTTAGAAAATAACACAACGTTGTACACATTACTCGCTGTTGATCAAATTAAACCAATATTATATTTAAACATTTGGTAGAATAATAAAGAAAAACGGCCACGTTGATTTCGTAATAGCATGAGGACATATATTAATGATATTACTAGCAATAAAAACATAAAACTATTTTTTCTTTTTTTTATAAAGTGTTTATTACCATTATAAATCATTTTAAATCACCTTTTATTCAATATAAGGTAAGGTATACTAGTGCATTTAACAAGCCCTTTTCTGTCCGGCGATGTCCTTTTCGCAATAGCATGGGAACATATATTAATGATATTAACACCAAAAAACCCCCAAAAAAACTTCTTTTCACTGTCAATCGTGATTATTATCAATATTAAACATTTTAAATCACTTTTTACTCAACACAAGTTAAAATTGTGCATTTAATCGGCCCTTTTCTGTGCCGCCCAACCCTTTTCTGTCCTTTTCTGTGAAATCGGCCCTTTTCTATATCTAGTCATACCCGAAATTATGTACCATCCAAACTACTATGACACCGCTGTTTTCACAAACATTCAATCGAAATACCATCAATTACAAACTTTTTTCATGCATTAATGTTTTGAATGCCAAAAACGGTATTTTTTATCAAAGAGGAAAGAAAACACAACCCTAATAGCAGGATAATGTAGTTTTATGTCAATAATTGTCAATCTCAAAGTTGTCACAAAATGTCTGCAAAGATTGCCGTGTGTCCCTTTAAACTATTTGATTTGTTTACCTTGGTAGTAGAGAACTGAGCACTTCTTGACAAATTCTTTTCATCAACTTGTGTATTTATTTGTAGCAGATGCCATACTATTTCTCAAAGTACTAGACACAATAACTACAATATTTACGGTAACTACGCTATTGATTCCATTCATAATATATATATGCGTGTATTATTGCGCATAGTATTTCAGCTCCTTTTTCAAAAGACACGTATATTCTGTATACAATGACAATTATTCGCAATCAGTAGTTATATTATTCGGTATAGATAACGTTCATGTCAGTCACCTTATGAAATTAAGTTATACTTGAGTCAGTTAAAGGAACTACATTCTCGAAGTGCGTAAAGTTTTTTGGTGTATTAATGCGCATAATATTTCGGTAAACCTACAAAAAAGACAAGTTTATACTGTATACAATTACAATTATTTCATTATTTCACAATCAGTAGTTATATTACTTGGTATACATAACGTTCATTTCAGTCACCTTATCAAATTAAGTTGTATTTGAGGCAGTTAGAGGGGACTACATTGCCGAAAGCGGTAAAGCTCCTCACCTGTTTTAAAAAAACTCCCTATTCAGGAATTGCACTATATACATACACGATTCCAAAGAGCCAGCCATGCTGACACTTGGCGACTCAAAAAACAACAACAAAAAAAACTCCAATGTGATTTGAACCCACGGCCTTTAAATAGCTTCCCAGTGTACAAGAAGTAATTTAAAGATTTTTCTATGGCCCCAGGATCACTATTTGAACAAACTTGGTAGAGGACCATAAGCTTATAGCAAATGCAAAATATTAAACCTCTATCTCTTGCAGTTTCAGAGAAGATGATTTTTTAAGTTTTTCTCTATACAAGTCTATGTAAAACATGTGACCCCTGGAGCGGGGCCAAATGTGACCCCAGGGTCACCATTTGAACAAACTTGGTAACGGACCATAAGCTTATAGTAAATGCAAAATATTAAGAAGATTTTTTAATGTTTTTCCTATATAAGTCTATGTAAAATTGTGAACCCCGGGATGGGGCCAAATTTGACCCCAGGGTCACCATTTGAACAAACTTAGTATAGGACCATAAGCTGATGCTACATGTAATACATGAGAGCTCTGTGCCTTGTGGTTTCAGAGAAGATTTTTTAAAGTTTTGTTCCTATATAAGTCTATGAAAAACATCAAAATCTCAATATACAAACTTTGGACCCCCGGGGCACGGCCATTTTTGACCCCGGGGACTTCATTTGAACAAATTTTATAGCCTAGCCGTTGGCGGGCATTTTAAAAGAAAAACTGTCGAAATCTGTCTGGCAGTTCTTGAGAAGAAGATTTTTTAATGTTTCGACCATATATGGTAATGGCGGCCATCTTGGATGTCGTGCTGACCTAATTTTAACAAATCTATAAAGCAATCATCTAAGGATATCCATCCATGTGAAGTGTGGTCAAAATAGGCCTATCGGTTTCTGAGGAGAAGTCGTTTGAAGCAAGTTAACGACGGACGACGGACGAAGGACGACGGACGAAGAGTTCGGCTCAGGTGATCTAACAAGAGGGCCAGGATGGCCCTAGATCGCTCACCTGGTAATCATGGGCAATAAGTCTGGTGTGTCTAGTCTGGCATGGGTATTTTTTAATTGTCTCTATGAATGAGATTTCATAAAAATGGGTTGGGGGTGAGGGTTGTGGGGTGGGGGGAAGTATATGGATGGATATGAATCAGACAACTTTTTTAAGCTTTTATTGATATCAACATTCTAAACAAATCTGGTAAAGATTAGATAAAAAAATGAAGTAGTTACAGATTAAACAAAGGAAAATACAATGTAGCATTTTTCAATAAATCAAGGGCCATAACTCTGTCGTTACTAACAAGATCTAGGTAGTTTTCAAACTTGTCCAAGATTTCATTGATATACAGCGATTTGCACAACTAGACATCTTACCGATGCTTCCTGCCAAGTTTCGTCGAAATCCAACAAGGTGTTTAGGAGGAGTAGCGCCGACAAGAAATTTAAAGTAAAAAAAAAAATGTCAGGGGGCCCTAACTCCGTCAAAAATCAACGAACCGGAAAAAAACGCAATATGCACAACTAGACATCATACCAATGCTTCCTGCTAAGTTTCGTCAAATCAAAAAAAGTAAAAAAAGAAATTTGAAAAAAAAAATTATATCAAAAAAAAATAATGAAAAAAAAAATCAATAAAAATAATTAAAAAAAAAAACAGTTAAAAAAAAAATTAAAAAAATAGTAAAAAAAAAAAAAAAAATAACAATTTGACAAAACTAAATAAAAAAATAATAATAATAAAAATTTAAAAAAAAAACACAAAAAAATGTGTAAGTTTGGTTAAGATTGCTCAAGAAATGTGGCCTGTATCATGTTAACCTGTAAAACTGATTTTTTATTAATTCAGGGGCCAGAACTCTGGTGTTACTTGTCCGATCTTGCCCATTATCGAACTCGTCTGAGATCTTATGGTCATATACAATCTGTGCAAGTCTGGTTAAGATTGCTCAAGAAATGTGGCCTTTATCGTGTAAACAAGATGAAAAACTGCATTTTTTGTTAATTCAGAGGCCATAACTCTGGTGTTACTGGTCCGATCTGGCCATTATCAAACTCGTCCGAGATCTTATGGTCATATACAATCTGTGCAAGTTTGGTTAAGATTGCTCAAGTAATGTGGCCTCTATCGTGTAAACAAGCTAACTATTGACGACGGACGACAGACGACAGACGACGGACGACAGACGAAGAGTGGTCACAATATAGCTCACCCATAATAAAAAACTTGAATGTAAAAACGGGACGTACGTCTGGACGGACAAGGGTAACACTATATGCCCACACCACTTTCGTGGCGGGGCATAAAAAGTGGAAAACTCAAAATTGTATTTGAAGTCACAATGATACTAGATTAATAAATCGAGAGGCTAATTTTAATGCTTGATAAATACTTTAAGATTGCCACGTGTCCCTTTAACAAACATTTTTAAATTATTCAAGGGCCATTCCTCTGCTGTTTCTTGTCTGATACTGATATCGCTAGTTTGTTTAATTGGTCCATGGGAGAGGTGTAGTGGTGGTGGTGGGTGGGGTGGGGTGGGGATGGGGGATGATGGCTGGGAGTCAGATCAAATATGGTTGGTTTTGAAACAGGTTTAACAGTCTGGTAAAGTTTAGAGAAGATCAGACTTAAAAACGAAGGCCCTATCCTCTTAATGAAGCAAAACAAAGCAAATTTAAAAAAATAAAATAAATCCAGGGCCATAACTCCGGCGTTACTTTTCCATTACTGGTGCCTTTCAAATTCGTCAGAGCTTTCTTAGATATGAAGATTCTGGCCATGTTTTGACAAGGCAAAATAACTCTGGTGTTTATCATCCGTTATTGGTCTTTTTTTCAAACTCATTTGAGCTTTCATTGATATTAAGATTCTAGCAAATTATGGTAAAGATCCGATGCAAAATGAAGGCACTAGAGTGTTGACAAGACAATATATAGATTTTTTCATTAATTCAAGGGCCATAACTCTGGTGTTTATAAACTGATACTGGTGTTTTTCAAACTCTTTCGAGCTTTCATTGATAGTAGGACTCTTTCCAAGTTTGGTAAAGATCGAATGCAAAATGTAGGTGCTAGAGTGTTGACAAGGCAAAATATAGCATTTTTCATTAATTGAATGTTGTTTAACGGCTCATCAACACAGTATAGGTTATTTAGAGCCGCCCCAGAGAGAGGGGAAGGATACATAGGAATCCGGGAACCGTGCCCTACTCTTATTATCGAATAGATTCTTATGGTTCTTTAACGTGCTCGGAGGATAGACCGATACACGGGACCGCCCGGTTTACGTCCCCATCCGACGGACGAATTAAATCAAGGCCCATAACTCTTATGTTTATTATCCGATATTGGTGTTTTTGAACTCGTCTGAGCTTCATTGATATTAAGACTCTGTTTAAGTTTGGTAAAGATCAAATGCAAAATGAAGGTGCTAGCTTGACTGTTGACAAGGAAAAACATAACATTATTTCATTAAATCAGGGACCATAACTTTGTTGGTTTATTATCCAATACTGGTGTTTTTCAAACTCGTCTAAGCTTTCATTGATTTTACAACTCTGGCCAAGTCTAGTAAAGATCGGATGCAAAATGAAGTTGCTAGAGTGTTGACAACAAAAAGTTAATGGGCAACGGATGGATGGATGGACGGACGGACAACAGAGCATGGCATGGCATAAGCCCTACTGGCCAGAAGAGCTAGAAAATTAAAACATTACCAAGGTATAATCATATTGGACTTTTGAAAGTAAAGCATCTAAATTCCCATTACTGGCTAAGTATGGCAGGTGTACAGTACTGGTTCTACCAGGGATGGCAGGTGTACAGTACTGGTTCTACCCAGGCTATGGATGGCAGGTGTACAGTACTGGTTCTACCCAGGGATGGCAGGTGTACAGTACTGGTTCTACCCTGGGATGGCAGGTGTACAGTACTGGTTCTACCACAAGGAATATATTAAAAAATATATATTAAAAAAAATAAACACTACGCAAGTTTATTAACTGAAACTATTTTATTTATTAAAAATTCACCCAGATCTGAGTCATAAACTTATTATTTGTGACAGCTTATAAAAATAATGCACGTTATACAAAACATTGTTGTTGGTTTGTTAAAAAGTTGGCGTAAACTGCTATTTTGTAAAGAGGTAAAACACGAACTCTTTTATACGCAACGTTATGTGTGAGACGCGATGTTACGACGTCACATATTTTATGACGTTTTGGCGCTAAAGTGTGTCTGACGTCGTGGCGGTTCTATGTCCATCTGAATTATTTTTTACTAATTTGATTGCAATGTTATGTGATAAAAAGAATCTTAAACTCGTTCCCATTCCATATAAGATTTATGAAACTCGTTATGAATTATTTTTAATTTTAACTCGCCAAAAGGCTCGTTAAAATTAAAATAATTCATAACTCGTTTCATAAATCTTATATGAAATGGGAACTCGTTTATATTTAATTAGTTTTTATTTAAAAACATAAATAAAAACAACAAAATTTACAATAAAAAAAATAATAATAAAATAAAAAAAAAATATTTAAAATATTGTAACCATAAACCAAGGATTCCTATGAATTTTTTTTTTTAAAAAATAACAAGCAAATTTTAGTGATTTTTTCCTGAGTTATCACGAAGACAAGCAATTTTTAGTGATTTTTACAAGTTTTGTTCTTAAGCGAATCTATCCAAAAGGGGAGGTGCACAACTAGACCATCAGACAAACATTCCTGCCGAGTTTCGAGTTTGTAGTGCCAGCTGTTCTTGAGTTATCGAGAAGACAAGCGATTTTAGTGATTTTTTACAAGTTTTGTTACCATGGCAGCCACACTTCTTAAGCGAATCTACCCAAAAGGGGAGGTGCACAACTAGACCATCAGACAAACATTCCTGCCGAGTTTCGAGTTTGTAGTTCAAGCTGTTCTTGAGTTATCGCGAAGACAGTTAATTTTTAGTGTTTTTTTACATGTTTTGTTACCATGGCAACCACATTTCTTATGCGAATCTATCCAAAAGGGGAGGTGCACAACTAGAATATAACACAAACACTCCTGCCAAGTTTCAAGTTTGTAGTGCCAGCCATTCTTGAGTTATCGCAAAGACAAGAAGATTTTGGGATGGACCGACCGACAGACATTTGTTTTATATGTTTTGTTATCATGGCAGCCACTTCTTATGCGAATCTGGGGAGATGCACATCTAGACCATGACATGAACATTCCTGCAAAGTTTCGAGTTTGTAGCGCCAGCCGTTTTTGAGTTATCGCGAAGACTTCGGGATGGACCGACAGACAGACTAACATTTGCAAAGCAATATGCTCCCCACTTCGGGAAGTGGGGCATAATGAAGCGGCCATCCTGGAACGATGAAGTCTTCGTGTCTTCGTGCCTTTTTACCATATATGGCATATTGACAAAATATATTTTAAAGCAAAGAAAATCCCTGCAAATGAAAAATAAGCATACAATGTATATATTTTACATTTGTATATTTATTTTTAATGTTGTATATTTATTTTTAATCAATGTGCAGTGATTTTCTTTAGTTTAAAAGATATTTTGTCAATATGCAATATATGGTAAAAAGTCGCGATGATGTCAACGTTCCAAGATGGCCGCCTCCATTTATGTTTCTTTGCAAATTTTCAATAGGTCAAATCTCCCTTATTGTTCATGGTATTTTGATAATTCTTTCAGCTTTTTTTGAAGTTTTTCAGAGCCCTTCTAAATAAACATTGTTTGAAGATAGTGCATCAACCCCTTTAAGTGCAAAGATGTTGGTTATCTTGTGAACAACTGTATCATCAACATGAACACCTAAACAAAACTTACATAGAATTCATTTTCATGAAATAAGAAAAAATACTACTAACCTCTTAGCATCAATGCCATACAAATCGTTAACATCCACATTTTCTTATTTTTTTCTCAAAAATATAAATCCATATATATTTACTTATCCCCAATATATAATGACACTACACATAATAACCACATATTAAAGAAATTCCATTTCCTTCAGACAAATAATGTCAGTCATTATTCTGCGTTAATGTTTTGTGAACTTAACACTTGATCCCAAAAATCCATTAAAGTCTTAAGTTAATTTGCCAATTAAAACAATACACAATTAACGGCTAATGATTTTCAATAGCTTACACTATATTATCACATACTGACTTTGAAACTCTAGAGTTTCTACCTTTATCCTAAACTTGCAGATTACAGTCAAACCTTTCTTTTCACTCTTTAATGCAGATAAAATGAAAACAATAAATATATATCATAATTCTGAAACTATTTTGTTTTTGTTGACATATCAGAATTCAATACACTACCATTAGAATAGTAAAACAATTTATTAATTCAGATCAATTAATATTTCTTGATCATTGTTCCATGAAAAAAGTAAAAACAAGTGGCATTTGTTTAGGTTGTTATGCTTACAAAAAAACGTGTCAAGTATGTGTATATTGTGGTGACATGCCTGTGACATGCCTGTGACATGCCTGTGACATGCCTATCAATGTTTTTGTGTTGTTCCCCGCTTTTTGAGTAATTAAACAGGTTATTTTTATTCGGTGAATATATTTTCCAGGCATTGAGCCCAAGTCCCCTGTCAAAAATAAAAATAACTCATTTTCAAGTGGGGTTCATGTGTGTACAAGCCCTTAAAATCAAAACAGCAAAAACAGTAGACAATTATCAAAAGGAAAATAATATTAATCAGTACTTTTGTCAGATATTATTAAGTTTACGACTCAAAATACAACATCCATCAGTTCGCTTTACACCAAATTCATGGAACTTTTTTAAAATTTGAATTGACCAAAATAAATTAATCCCCGACTTATCATAAGCTTTAGCACAATATTCTTTAACATGATCTTTAACAGCAGTAAGACGGGAAGTTAAAGTTTTGAGATGTTTATAGTGGTGCAGGCACTAGTACTAGAAGGCCATGACCTACATGTGGAGACCTATTATGAAGAAGTCCAGATTTTTTATTTGACCGACACCAATGTCAATCCCACGAGATATTTGTTCCTTAAATACTTACCGTATTTGTCGGCGTATAGCGCGCATGCGCATATAACGCGCACCCCGACTTTGGGCCTGAAATCCTTGGAAATTTTTTTGTATTGTAGTGTAAACCGCACATTAAAAACATGTGTTTTCAATTTCAGGACAGCAGAGCGCCATTTTGAAGCATTGACCAAAGAGGAAATGTAAAACAAATTTTGATTTGCTAAAACGAAGCTGCATGTTAGACTGTGTTTTTTTACTCAAGTGTAAATAAACTTGTACTGTTGAGTGTGCTTTTGTTGTTTACTCAAGTTTCAATAAAATAAAAAACCCACGCCCGTGTTCTACTTTTATTACGATCATATTATATTTAATATTTTTGATTGACAATTAAAACAGATTATTCTTTCGAATAAATATGTGCTGGCCCTGAAAAGGACCGTTTTGTTCTGCTAACCCTTAAAGGGACACATGGCAATCTTGAGTTTTATTCAAACATTAAAATGTACTCCTCATTTTACTTATCCTACGTCATTTTGACTTTAAAACTGCTTGCATATAATTAAATAAAAAATTGAGATTTCAATTTTCTTCACTATTTCACCAAATTTTTAAATATATTATTGATGCACTATTATAAAAAGTCAGTAATTTGTAAAAATAATTTGCTTTGAACTATTCCAACAATTACTATTAATGATTGAACAAATGCAAGTGAAGAGAAAAACTAACGGGACGCCGTGAGTTTTTAAAAAATCAAGATTGCCGTGTGTCCCTTTAAAGTTTTATATATGTTTGCTTAGAAAACAAATTCGAAGCGAGGTTCAGTCTCGAAATCATCAACACTACAAACAGAAGTAACTAACTACAGTAATACTATGTATCTAAATTTGTAGCATGAAACATAAAGCCTAAACCGGAAACGAAATGAAACGTACGTATGTAGTACGTTTCTATATAAACTCAGTGAATAATTTCGAAAATCCTCTATCACTAACAATGTTCTAAGTAAAATTCAAGAAGTTTCAATGTAAATGTTGCTCTCAGAGTTTTATATGTGCATTAGATAACTAAACTAATGCGTAACTTTTCTTTTATTAGATGTAAGAGTCTTTTATTAGACAAATCTTATCAAAAACGAAAATAATTGTGTAGTAGGGATATTCCCGAAACTGTACACTCGCCTCTGGATAAGAATAGATTCTAAAAATAGACTTTTGTGATTTGGACAAAAAAACAACTTCAAGCAGTCTAAGCTATTTGCACCCTGATAATAATCGGAGAGCAAACGTATAGAGTATAAGACTGCTGTAAACCTAAACCCCAAACAATAAACCCTACTCGTAGATATTTAAAGTTCCCTAGTTTAAAAATAGAAGTAAAAATTAAATTCACACCAGTAGACCGGTAGACAAAAGACGTCTATCCCGGTCGAGTGTCACATGTTTGTTTAATAATTAGTTATCATTGTTTGCGGTCAGTTAACAAAAACCAAACACTTCACACTTAACACGTTTTACCAATCAAATGAACCCTTGAACCCATTTAGGAATAATCATGATTCTACGTTGTCGAAATTCAGAAATCAACTTTAAAAAAAAAGTAAGTGGGGTCGTTGTTTATTAGAAATAATTATTATACATACAATTCTATTGTATTCTATTAATAAAATATGCACTAACCCAGTCTGCACGTTCGGAAAACCCCAGCCTCGTTTTCATTTCAAAATGCCGATTGATGTAAACAATTGTATTTTTCAACATTTCAATGGTATTTTCTCAACAATAATCAACATAAAACATGGTAAAGTTTGATTTTATTATTTTTATTGATAATAAGCATATAGCATACAACGCATTTTATTGAAACAATAGAAACAAGCCAACTTTTGTTCGATTCAATCTCTGTAGTAAACGGCCGGTCTTGCGACTTTTTGAAAACCACAAAACTTCTCGTCTTGGCTGAGAAAAAAGAAGTAAATCATTACTTGTTGCTTAAACCGCGCACCCCAACTTCAGCCACAGAATCTTGGGTAAAAAAGTGCGCGCTATACCCCGACAAATACGGTAATATTTAATTTAATTAATTTCATTAACAGTGGGGGATGCATGTCGTAGCGGAGACTGGGTGTGACCTATATTTTGTTGAAAGTAGGTCACAGTGACGTGACATTTTGCACATAATGTTAGATGCATATAAGGAACATTGTGATAAATTCTGCTGAAAATCCTGTGAGAAAGAAGCAATAAACGTATGTTGTAGCAGAGACCGGATGTGATCTATATTTTGTCAAAAGTATGTCGCGGCGACCCAAAATTGTGCGCATGATATTAGATGAATATATTGAACATTGTGATGAAGTCTGGTGAAATCCTGCAAAAAAATAATCAATATACGTGTCGTAGTGGAAATTGGATATGACCTATATTTTGTTTAAAGTAGGTCATAGTGACCGAAAATTGTGCATGTGATGTTGGATCCATACAATAAACATTCTGGTGGGCTTTGGTTAAAATCCTGCAAGTAACGAAAAGAGATTAAGAATTAAATGCATATAAGGAACACTGTCATGAAGTGACAGTCACAGTGACCTGAAATTCTGCACATGATGTTATATGCATATAAGGAACATTCTGGTAAAGTTTGGTGAAAACCCTGCAAGAAAGAAGCAAGATACGCATGTCGTAACGGAGACTAGACGTGACCTATATTTCGTTGAAAGTAAGTCACAGTGACCCGAAATTTGGCACATTATGTTAGATGCATATAAGGAACATGCTGGTGGAGTTTGCTGAAAATCCTGCAAGAAAGAAGCAAGATACACATGTCATAGCAGAGACCGGACATGACATATATTTTGTCCAAAGTAGGTCACAGCACTCAAAATCGTGTACATGTTTTTGGATCCATATAGGAACATTCTGGTTGAGTTTGGTGAAAGTCGTGCAAGTAACGAAGAAGATATTGATAAAGAAAATCGGATGCACACACTATTAAACATAAAGATTAATGTAACGCATATTTTGGAGAAAGTAGTTTTCAGGGTATGGTCAGTGCTTGATGAGAGGATGGTGCTGTTAAAATTTGAAAATAGGACATGGTAATGCTGAGATATAACAACAACTTTATTTCCCCATCCCCCAGCCCAAACTTAAACAAAAAGGTTAACGTAATGCATATTTTTAAGCTTATGTGTTAAAACCTTTAAAGGGCCTTTATTCCACCAAAAATCATTCAACCGGAACAAGACAATGACATACGCAACCAAATTTCGCTGAAAGCCGAATAGTGGTTGAGGAGAACTAGCCCGGACAAAGTTTGTGTATTAAAACGTTTTAATGAGCCACAACTCCACCAAATATCATTCAACAGGAGCTCGACAATGATATGCGCAACTACGCTTGGTACTGATCATTCCTGGCAAGTTTCATTGAAATCTAACTGAGGTTCGGGAAAACTAGTCCAGATAAACTTTGTGTATAAAGGGCCATAACTCTGTCAAAAACCATTAAACCAGAACATAGCAAAGATATGCGCAAGTAGGCTTGGTACTGATCATTTGTGTCAAGTTTTGTTGAAATCCAGCAAGGCGTTCAGGAGAACTAGTCTGTACAAAGTTAGTGTATTAAAACCTTTAAAGGGCCATAACTCCGTCAAAAAATCATTCAAGAGGGAACACTCAATGATATGCACAACTAGGCTTGATACTGATCATCCTTGCCAAAAAATTTTTTAATCCGGCCAGGGGTTCAGCAGAACTAGTCCTGACAAAGTTTGTGTATTAAACCTTTAAAGGCCAATAACTCCCCAAAAATCATTCAACCGGAACACTGCGACGATATGCACAACTAGGCTTTATACTGATCAGCCTTTTCAAGTTTCGTTGAAATCCGGCCGGGGATCAGTAGAACTAGTCCAGACAAAGTTTGTGTATTAAACCTTTGAAGGGCCATAATGCCGTTAAAAGTCTTTTAACCGGAAAACGATGATGACATGCACAACTAGGCTTAGTACTGATCATCCCTGCAAGATTCGCTGAAATCTGGCCAGGGGTTCAGGAGAACTATTCCGGACAAAGTCTGTGTAGTAAAACATTTAAAGGGCCATAACTCTGCCAAAAATCAACCGGAACATGGTGATGGTATGCACAACTAGGTATGCATACTGACCATAAGTGCCAAGTTTCGTTGAAATCCGGACAGGGGTTCATCCCTGCAAAGTTTTGCTGAAATACGGCAAAATGAAGACCCTATCATAACAATCCGGTAAAGATCGGATGAAAAATGAAGGTGCTAAAGAGTTGACATAAAAAAGTTAATTTTTTTTTCAATAATTCAGTGGCCATAACTTTATTGGTAAGTTTAAAAATTAAACAAAAAGGTTAACGTAATGCATATTTTGGAGAAAGTAGGTCACAGTGACCTAGTTTTCAGAGTATCAAACATGGTAATGCTGAGATATATAGAAATCACAAAATGTTGATGCCAGCCCGCCGCCCGCTCTCCGCTTAATACTGTATTCTCAAGCAGGTCCTAAACTGATTCTGAACATTTCAGGAGCAGTTTTGGTTGCCGAGGTAGGAGATTATACACCATATTCATGGATTATGTCACCAGTGGTAATTCTGATTGCCTGGATCAGAGTTACGCCCTGATTACAGATTATCCGATTAACAGTTCTGATATATCTGCCTATATCTCAGACATGGATTAGGGAATAGTTCTGATTGGCTGGGTATGAAACATGAATTAGGGCACAGTTCTGATTGCCTGGGTCTGAGACACAGATTATGGAGAAGTTCTGATATTGCCTGAGTGTTTGACATGGATTAGGGCACAGTTCTGATTGCCTGGGTCTGGATTAGGAGCAGTTCTGATTGCCTGGGTCTGAGACATGGATTAGGGCACAGTTCAGATTGCCTGGGTCTGAGACATGGATTAGGGATCAGTTGCAATTGCCTAGGTCTAAGACTTGGATTAGAGAGCAGTTCTGATTGCCTGGTCTGAGATTATATGCCCTGTGCTTGGATAAGGCAGCAGTTCTCATTGCATGAGTCTGAGATTATGTGCCCTGTTCATGTATTAGGGCACAGTTCTGATTGCCTATGTCTAAGACATGGATTAGGAAGTAGTTCTAACTGCTTAGGTCTAAGACATGGATTAGAGAGCAGTTCTGATTGCCTGGGACTGAGACATGGATCAGGGCACAGTTTTGATTGCCTGGGTCTAAGACATGGATTAGGGAGCAGTTCTGATTGTCTGGGTCTGAGATTATACGCCCTGTTCATGGATTATAGGGAGCAGTTCTGATTGCCTGTCTGAGATTATATGCCATGTTTAAGAATTACGGAGCATTTCGGATTGCCTAGATCTGAGAAATGGATTAGGGAGCAGTTCTGACTGCATAGGTCTGAGACATGGTTTATGTTGGCCTGGGTTCGAGATTATACACCCTGTTCATATATTAGGAAGCAGTCCTGATTGCAGTCCTGATTGCCTGGGCCTGAGATTATAGGCTTCGTTCATGGATTAGGGATCAATTCCGGTTACCTATGTCTGAGATTATATGCCCAGTTCATGTACTAGGGAGCAGTTCTGATTTATCGGGTGTGAGATTATATGCACAGTTCATGTACTAGGGAGCAGTTCTGATTTATCGGGTGTGAGATTATATGCACAGTTCATGTACTAGGGAGCAGTTCTGATTTCTCGGGTCTGAGATTATATGCCAAGTTCATGTAATATAGGGGGCAGTTCTGATTTCTCGGGTCTGAGATTGTACGCCCTGTTCATGGACTAGGGTGCAATTCTGATTGCCTGGGTCTGAGATTATACTCACTGGGATGTGACCCGGCAATATCAGAGGTGATGCTAGCTACCTCGGAAGTGATGATATTAGATGATTATGTCCATCAAACATGACCCGACCCTTGGACGTGATACTAGTAATGTTCCATCAGGCATGACCAAACCATGGAGGTGATACTAGTAATGTCCCATCAGGCATGACCATCCATGGAGGTGATACTAGTAATGTTCCATCAGGCATGACCAACCTCGGAGGTGATACTAGTAATGTTCCATCAGGCATGACCAACCACGGAGGTGATACTAGTAATGTTCCATCAGGAATGACCAACCACGGAGGTGATACTGGTAATGTTCCATCAGGCATGACCAACAACGGAGGTGATACTAGTAATGTACCATCAGGCATGACAAACCACGGAGGTGATACTAGTAATGTTCCATCAAACATGACCAACCTTGGAGGTGATACTAATAATGTTCAATCAAACATGACCAACCTCAGAGGTGATACTAGTAATGTTCCATCAGGCATGACCAACCACGGAGGTGATACTAGTAATGTTCCATCAGGCATGACCAACCATGGAGGTGATACTAGTAATGTTCTATCAAACATGACCAACCACGGAGGTGATACTAGTAATGTTAAATCAGGCATGACCAACCTCAGAGGTGATACTAGTAATGTTCCATCAATGACCAACCATGGAGGTGATACTAGTAATGTTCCATCAAACATGACCAACCACGGAGGTGATACTAGTAATGTTCCATCAATGACCAACCCTTGGAGGTGATACTTGTAATGTTCCATCAGGCAAGACCAATCACGGAGGTGATACTAGTAATGTTCCATCAAACATGACCAACCCACGGAGGTGATACTAGTAATGTTCCATCAAACATGACCAACTTCGGAGGTGATACTAGTAATGTTCCATCAGGCATGACCAAACCATGAAGGTGATACTACTAATGTTCCATCAAACAAGACCAACCATTGAGGTGATACTAGTAATGTTCCATCAATGAAAAACCATGGAGGTGATACTACTAATGTTCCATCAAACATGACCAAACCACAGAGGTGACACTAGTAATGTTCCATCAAACATGACCAACCACGGAGGTGATACTAGTAATGTTCCATCAGGCATGACCAACCCACGGAGGTGATACTAGAAATGTTCCATCAGACATAACCGACCTCAGAGGTGATACTAGTAATATTTCCATCCATCAGGCATGACCAACCATGGAGGTGATACTACTAATATTCCATCAAACAAGACCAACCATGGAGGTGATACTACTAATGTTCTATCAAACATGACTAACCACAGAGGTGATACTAGTAATGTTCCATCAAACATGACCAACCATGGAGGTGATACTAGTAATGTTCCATCAGGCATGACCAACCATGGAGGTGATACTACTAATATTCCATCAAACAAGACCAACCATGGAGGTGATACTACTAATGTTCCATCAAACATGACCAACCACAGAGGTGATACTTAGTAATGTTCCATCAAACATGACCAACCATGGAGGTGATACTAGTAATGTTCCATCAGGCATGACCAACCACGGAGGTGATACTAGTAATGTTCCATCAGACATAACCGACCTCAGAGGTGATACTAGTAATATTTCATCCATCAGGTATGACCAACCCGCAGAGGTGATACTATTAATGTCCCATCAGGCAAGACCAACCACGGAGGTAATATTAGTAATGTGCCATCAAACATGACCAACCTCGGAGGTGATACTAGTAATGTTCAAT